>JANHFL010004327.1:16394-35875 GCA_032468155.1 Oxyrhabdium leporinum
ATTTGAACCGCTAGATTGAATCAGCAGAAGTGGCCTGCAGTTCAACACTCTAACCACTGCGCCACCTAGGCTCATCTCTGTATATCTGCTTATTGATAATACCACATCCCATGCTAGCAGATGACCTCCCCAGGTGGCTTTATGTTAAATAGAATGGAAAGATGGTGGGTTCTAGGGCACCCATATGACAGGGGCTTGATCTCTGTCCTCTTAACAATACAATTGAATCAGCCTCAGAAGGAAGTGCTTCCAGGTCCCCTCAATTGGTCCAGAAGGATACTGTGATTGATTATATTGAAGGCTGCCAAGCGATCATGGAGGACCATGATGGCTGTAATATCCAAATCACTCTGAGCCTACCAAAAGTCATTGGTAAGTGCAGTCAATGCCATCTCATTACTATAATCAGATTTGAATCCCAAATGAAAAGAATCCAGACTCTTTGTCCCAGAGGCCTTTGCAAATGTAAACTGACCTCCTTCTCCATAACTTTCCCCAAACAGGGAAGGTTAGAAGTTGCATGAAAAGTTGTCTATAATTATTGGATCCGGCAAAGGCCTCTTAAGAATGATAAGAACTATAAACATTTGTTATAGGTTTAAACATTGAAACAAAGTCATGGGAGCTATGAACAAACAAACTGTGCAAACTTTTTGTGGCTTATAGTTATTTTTGTCTACTGTTATTACTCAATAGAGAAAAAACAGCCATAATTTTTCATCATAATCAAGTAGATTGTATAAAGAATTTCCTTTTCTTCAAGGCAAGGGGATAAAGCCAAGTCTTTAGTATCCCACATACGGCAGAGATGCAACTGTTGGCTTTGTTGAAGCCAGCATAGCAAAGAAGCAAATGTATAAAGTGAAATCAAAAGGACACAAGAAGAGGAGGGGATCCTGTCATAGCTGTGCTGTTTGCTTATTGTCCTGGCCTTAAAACCACCTCCTTTAAAAAAATGTAGTCTTTATGATCAGTGGGGGGTAATGTCCATTCAGTAGCTATCAGTTCGTAGAAGAATCTGAGTTCTTTGTGGAAGAAATATTTCTTGTGCAGCTCAGGTCCTAAATGGAACTCTGCATGTGATAAATTAAGACCAAGATGTTTCCCATTTACAAAGGGCTTGAGGGAACGGTAAACCTGCCTTCCTTGATTTGGGATAGATCTGAAACATAGATTGCTGGAGCATTGGGTATGTTATGATTTACACTTCCTTTTTGTCTTAGTTTAAATCAGTTCCAAGAAAGCTGATAGGTAGTTAGGAGAGGCCTGGTGAGTGCCTCCTTTGCTCTCCCATGGCTAAAGGATATAGCCCAGACTGGTTCAAACAATTCTTTTGGGCTAGCCATTGCCCTGATACATAATCACATGGTTCTTTCTTTTCTATACTGGGACATATATTTTTTTAGTAATTAGCAAAGTCTCAGGAAAAAAATAATAATAATTTGCAGGTTTTCCCTACCCCCTGTGCTTTGTATTTGGGGTTCTTTTTGTTTCTTTGTAAGTATCCACTTGCTCCCAACTAAAACAAATGCTTACCACTGAAGGATAAATGGATGATAGAGGCAAAGCAAGCCATATACCCACAGATCTTGTGTACTAATAGGGTATGAGACAAAACACTTCCTACTGCCATTGAAAGTTGGGACAATCAGCCAACCTGTTGTGAAGGAGCTTTATTTTGAGTTCAGAAGATGATAATTATACAATATATGCACATAAATGTTTTTAATGCATTATGTACCCCTAGGAAACAATCTGGTGGCATACATCCAATTCATCCCTTAACAAGTCCAGTGTGCATTGGCTTCAGTATTCTTGTGGGGAAATATCTTTTACATGAAAACAGTGTACCCATTGGTTTCCATGCAGGGAAAAATATGCACGAAGCTGCCTTTGGAGCTAAAGACCCTGAGTGATAAATACTATTTCAAAGTAATGCTTAATTTTGGACTGAAACAAGTTGGCATTTGGTACTTACTATGCAAGGAAGCAGCTTTGGAAATATAGTAGTTACTACTATTCTGTTTTTATAAAAGCAGAAGAAATTGCCTAGCTCACTGAATATCCTCTAATGACATTCACGCTGTCTGGAAATCATGCACTCCAGCAGAGAATTGTGAGATGCCCTCAGCCTATGGTTACATCTGCTGCAGAACCAGTTTTAATACAGTTAAGGATACACCAGACCATCCAACATCCCTTCATCCTGAAATGGGAAGAGGGTCTTTAGGAATGCCAACTTGCACTGTAATCCACAAATATGTAAACAGTAAAGACTGAAGTATAAATTGCCAAACATTTTAAGGCCACATCAACCGGTAATTTGGAAGCTGCAGTTCTTGAGGGCACAAAGTTGGGGAAAGTAAGTAAATTTTGAACAATGAAAAGGTATTTCCCCATTTTTCTGACAATATTTTGAATTACAATAGTGTAATTGAAAATAAGAAATTGCTGGGAGATTAATGGTAATATAAGATTCTAAAAACTGGTTCACAGCCTTCCAGATAGTTTTCAAATGTGTGTTAGGTATTCAGTTTAATATTTTTCAGAGGGGTTTCTTTTAAATAATCAGAGCCAACCACATATATAAACTTTGTATTATCTTTAATAATTTTAAATATAAAAAGAATGAAAATGAAATCCAGATTGGGATTTTCTATTTTAAAATGGCATGAGAAGACATCTATCAGCCTAGAGAAGTACAACAAACTTTATATGCAAATGAAAAAACGTGCAAGCAGTTTGTCAGAGGAAGTTTGACACATTTTCTAAATGGCTTTTATTTTCTGTTTGTCATATCCTAATACAATTTCCTTGGGAAGCTCAGATTTTCCTCATATTCAGGTTATTTATAGCTGGGACAAGCAGGCCTTTTACCAGACCAAATCAGCAGTGCTGAATCTCTTGGATGCCCTTTCCTACAACATGCTCCTTTTATGCTGGGCTTTAGAAATAAAATTATCAGTGAAGAAACCTGTGCTGTTCTAAGAGGCCAACTTCAAACAAAGTACCTTGGTGATTTCCTATCTTGCTTTTGACCCCAAAACCATTATTAGAGTATTTAATGTCCATTAATGAGATTTCATTTGCATTATGTTTTTAATAGAATGAGAAGCATTTTGAGAATGCTATATAAAGAGGTGGATTTAGATGTCATTAGAAGTATCAAGAAACTTTTCTGTGACTGACTCCATTTTTCATTTCACTATTACAATAATCTCGGTAAAAAAACCATTTCACAAGACATAAAGTTTGCATATTTCTCTTCAGACAGCTAAAGTACATAAAACTGAAGTTTGAAGCTCTCATGTGTCTTATTGATATTCTTTTAAATGCCAAAGCTGATTTTAAAATTCTTTGTTAAAAGTTCCCCTCCCCACAACAGAAATATAATGTTAAGAATTAAGGAATTTTATCTGTACATATTGCTGCAGGTTTAGAATGATGCAAAACTAAGTTGTACTTTCAAACTGGGAAGCCAACTAACATTAGCTCATATCAGTGTCTTTGAACCAATTACAACATATTTATATTCTCTTAGCACAATTGAAAACATTTTAAAAATAGTTTTAATTCATGTTAACTTTTTGCTGTGACTGGAATGAACTATATTTCAAACATAAGAGTCAAGTAAAGGTATATATCTATATGTGGGAAAAATACTGTTTCACGTCTGAGGTAAAAGAAGTTATATGTATTTTACTCTTGATGCTTGCATTTATCATGAATATATTATGTGGAAATGTTTTTTAAAAATGTTTTAGTCTAAATAAAGCTTGCAACGTATTTTATATTTTAAATCCATTCCATATTTTGAAAAATGAAACTTTAATAAAACTGTTAAAGTGTAGTGTTAAGTCTAGGTGTTTGCCAACAGAAATTTCTGAGAGTATGTCATTGGAATAAATTAAACAATGTTAGCTAAGAAGTATTCACAATATTTATTAAAATTTCTAACACTATTTATGCATTTTCTATCCAAGAACTGCTAGAAATATCTAGGAAAAATATCTATTCCTCTTTCCTTTCCTTTCCTTTCCTTTCCTTTTTTTCTTTTCCTTTTCTTTTTTTCCATTTTGGTGAAACTAATGTTATTCCTCTTAAATTGGCAGCCTATTTCTTTTGTTTGCCATTTCAAAAATGACCAGGCCATTTTAAAAACAGATCCATATAAATGCCAATGTTTCTAAAACTGCATGTGTCAAAAGCTTGATTCAGCATTAACTCTGGCGAATGTTTCTCAATGAAGTGTGTCTCCAATAAATACAAAGTTTTTAAAAAAAAACAAAATTCCAACCATTGCTGAATATTTTCCAGGCATACCATTAAGGGAGCCAAAACTATCCATAACATAAGCCTAAAACACACTATATTTTAAAGAAAACATGTAGAAAGAAAATTTGTATGTAAGAATTAATTTACTTCCTTGGATGATATATGTGCACCTGCCATAATCACAGAGGGTATGGGAGAGCTTTAACATTACAATAAATTTAAGGAAACAGTTAACTACTAGAACTGGGAGTGCAAAAAGGGCAGAATTTTGGATTTTGAAGTAGTTATATATATGTTACAAAAGACTCCCAAAAGAGTGAGATAGTCTTCATGAATCAAAGAGGAGAGGTTGTTTTGCTTGTTTCCAAAGGAAGGTGGAACTGAAGAATTATTTGTTGAGGATGTTGAAATACTATATAGGCTCTAGACCAGGCCTGGTCTAGACTGGCGGCCCATGGGCCGGATGTGTCACATGCAGGCCACGCCCACCCCAGCTCCACAATGGCAAAAAATGTCCCAATACATCCCAATATATCACGTGACACAAACCAGTTTGAAACCCATGCTTTAGATTGTTACTTACATTTGTTTCCCATTGAAAGCAATGAAGTTGAAGATACTAGATTTCAAATCCAATACCATGAGTGGAATATGTGTGACTAACATATCAGGTTAATCCAACTCATATTGGCTAGAAAGACTAAAGTATAATTGATGGAGGAGGAGGAGGAGGAGGAGGAGGAGGAGGAGGAGGAGGAGGAATAACAACAACATTACAGACAGAACACAGGATTCAAGTGGGATTTTTTTTCTCCAGTATAATTTACATTGGGAGGAGGTAGCATTTTGGACAGGTGAACACGTGTGGAATTTTGAGAATATATTACAAACTTTCCCACAAAATGACCTCCCAACAGTTCATGATCACAACATGCTTCATAGTTGTTTGTGACAAATTAAAAAAAAAGAGACATATACCACTGATTTTTCAGACTATAAAACAAAACCTTCTACTATCATCAGGAGTATGATTATTTATTGAACTCTTCAACAACTTATTACAAAACAAAATGAATTATGAAGCATACTGACATTCTTGGATAGGGTGCTTGCTTTTGTGTCCTGCAAGGTGAGATTAACTGTGTTTATCAATACTTGGTCTGTGAAAATTATGAATATCACCCAATTGTTTATCTCAACCAACTAGCCAAGAACATTGTCAAGTGCCTGGAGGCTACTAGGAGTTGGAAACTGTGGAGGCCTGGAGAGGAATAGGCTCAGGCTTAGCTGTGGATTCATGGGCTACTCTGCTTAGGGGGTAGGGGTTACCTTTGGGGCTGAATGGGCTGTATTTTTTTTAATTAAAGGCTGGTGCCCAAGTATGAGAGTTCCTAACCTCTCAGCTTCTGCTTAAGGAGCAAGTGGCATTTATGGCTAGGGAAGTCTTTGCACAGATCCATCTTGTGTGCCAACTGCACCCATTCCTGAACCTCTTTATTCTCCTTATAGTAATTCATGCCCTAGTCATCTCATCTGTAGACTATTCCAAAGAACTCTACATTGGGTTGCCTTTGAAGATCCCTTGGAAGTTTGCGGGTGTGGCAAAGCAAGTAGTGAAGGACAAATATTGTTATGTTCATCTCCTTCAGGTTTTGTCAAGTGCAAGCTCCACTGGTTACTTATAGGTGCAACTCAAGGTACTGATTAACATTTATACAACATTAAATTTTACAGGGCCTAATTATCTAAGAGACCATGTATTCCCATGGTTCCTTTCCACTAGATAAAATCAGAGATTTGCATGCTCTGAATTCCATTGATTAAATTGTCATGTAGCAGGCTTCAGGAAATGTGCCTTCTCTGTTGTAGCACTTTCTCTTGGCAAGAGCAACCCACCAGAGATTTGAACTGCTCTTATTCTGCCTGCCTTAAATGACTCTTGAAAACATGGCTCTTTTTCCAGGTCTTAGGCTACAGTGATTGTCAGACCCCTTTAAGTTGGGTGCTAAGTGAGAAAGAGGGTGTTCCCGTTTTTGATGTTATGATGTCTCTTCCTTTTTAAATTTATAAACAACCCAGAGTAGTTCTGAAGTTAGGTGATCCCAGAAGTGTATTTTGTAAAAAAAAAAGGCATTTTCTGAATGTTCATATATATATATATATATTTATGTATATTTATGTAGATCCAAAATACATTGTTGATGTATTTGCATTACAAAATATTAACGATTTGAGAATTTCAAATACTATTCAAGTTTCATTTTGTGAATTGGTTCAAAAATGTGAAAGTGAGTATTTTCTTTGAGTATTTTTTAAAATCAAGCACAAGCAAACAATAAATAGTTGGTTGGAGTCATACCTACATTATATATAACTTGCTTTACTGGATGTTTGCATCAAAATCATGCCAATATTTATTTATGCATTGAGATGTTTTCATAATGTAAAGGCAAGACACGAAACAGAACCTAAGATGGAAAGCAGGGTGGTTGTGTGAATGTGATTAAATCTAGCAATTCTGTTATTGTATCACTCTATCACTACACAGTGGTGGTTGTATGCATCAGAATCCAGCTAAAACTTTTATGCTCATGGAATGTGTTTGAAATTTCTTCCCCTGCTTTTAAGTATCACTTAGGTCTGGATCGGTGAGTCTTTCCCCCAAAAAAGGCATGACAGAGCAAGTCAAGAACATTATGGGAATATTGGTAATTGCCTCCAATTGCTACTGAGTTGAGAACTTTTAAAATAAGGAGAGGTTGGCCAATACTACATTCCATTGCATGTCAACAACTGAGGGAGAAAGGAATATGCCTGCAAGATCCCAGCTACCCACCTAAAACACGACAACCTTTGAAGGAATGTCATCTTGGGTATGTCTAGTTTGATGAAAAGAAGGACTAGGGTGACATGATAGCAGTGTTCCAATATCTCAGGGGTTGCCACAAAGAAGGAGTCAAGCTACTTTCCAAAGCACCTGAAGGCAGGACAAGAAGCAATGGATGGAAAGTAATCAAGGAAAGAAGCAATCTAGAATTAAGGAGAAATTTCTTGACAGTGAGAATAATTAATCAGTGGGAAAACTTGCCTCCAGAAGTTGTAAATGCTCCAACACTAGAAGTTTTTAAGAGATCGGATAACCATTTGTCTGAAATGGTATAGGGTTTCCTGCCTAAGCAGGGGTTTGGACTAGAAGACCTCCAAGGCCCCTTCCAACTCAGCTATTCCATTCCTTTTTTCAAACTTGTGGGTGTGAAGGTTTCTAATAGTTTAGAAGTAGTTAACGGGCAATTTCAAAAGTGACTAGAAGCTGCTATTCTATTCTATTCTATCTTCCCCAGCAGGATCCTCAAGCTCTCCTACCGCCCAGTTCGTCCAGAAGTAAAGACTTCACTAGCCCAGAGCCCAGTGACGTCACTCCACCGCTGGCCATTCAGTTCTGTAGTAGCGCGGTCCCGGGGTCGTCCTCCACACAACCCCCAGCTAACGCGGCTCGCTCATCAGGCAAGCGGAGGCAGCGCCTCGCCGGCTGCCATCTGAGCTGACCTGCCTCTCTAAGAAAGGCCGGAACCTCGGTTCCTTCTGCATTCTTTCAGCGGCGCTGCTCTTGCTGACGAGGCGGGAAGGGGCAACCGCCTTCGCAAGCCTGCCGCCGCCTCGTCTCCCATTCCCTTTTCTGGCTAAGGCTGGCGTAGAGACCGAACAGTTTCCCCGTCAGGGGGCGACGTAGCTACTAGAGAGTGAAGGGAGGAGAGAGAGAGAGAAGAGAGAGAGAAGGAGGAGGAGGAGAAAGAGCCGCTGAAGGCGGGCCCTCCTAGGTGACAAGCGGTCACAGGTGCTGCGGCCGCCTTGAAACACAGGAGAGGCGCCTCCGTGCCCCAACCAGCTGCTGCCGCCGTCTCTGCCTGCCTCCGGGGGGGCAGCTGCCGCTGCTGCTGCTGCAGTTCCTGCTGCTGAGCCGGCGCGTGCAGGCGTATTCGCGCGAGCTGCGAGCAAGCTGCGCGCGCGCGCGCGCTCGAGGAAGCAAGAGATCGAGGGAGAGCGAAGTGAAATCCTTGCGCTTCGGCGGAGCCTGTAAGTTGCTTGGCGCTCCTGCTGCAGCTGCTGGAGCTGCTGCTTTCGCTGGACCAGCGGCGGCTTCGGCGCAACTGGCTCTCTTTGCAAGGCGCGACTGTCACTTGGATATATATATATATATATATATTGCCCGCCGCTTTGCTTTTTCCGCACGGCTGTAGCTCCACCGGCAGAAGGAGAGAGAGAGAGAGAGAAAGAGAAAGAGAAAGAGAGAGAGGGAGAGGACGGGTAGGGGCTTCGCAGGTCGCGCGCTCCCACCTCAAACGGGTTCGAGACATGGCGAGGCGCTGAGCTGACTGGCTGGGAGGGACGAGGACCAGACGGGTTCTCTCCTCCGCCCCTCAACCCCCAATCTGGCCTGGTAGGATATGGTTTTTGACAACCCACATTTCTTGGCGCGTGCTACCGAGAACGAGGAGGGCGCGGGGAGCCGCCCAGTGCTTGTAGGATGGAGGTTGCTTTGTGTGCGAGATCGGTGGATTCCGACGTTGGGGATAACGGGACGGACAAGGCGGGGGGTGTGGGGGGACGGGAGACGGGACCGAGTTAGCAATTAGCCGAGGAGACACCAGAGCAAAAGGGGAAGGCTGGGGTGTGGAAAGAGAATGGCAGAATAAGCACGAATTTTGCATAGAGAGCTATGGACAGATGTATTGCCAGAATGTGCTTCCTTGCTTGGGGTTTCTTATCCCTATTTCATTTTTAGCCGTAGAGGGCACGTGGTTGGGAATGGCTATGCTATCTGTTCACTGTCTGATGGGGAGATCTGATATTGTGTTTATGTGTGTAGTTTTCCAACCCGCGCTTCCCTTCCTTATGCGGAGCTAATATGCATGCACTTTTCACATCCAGATTTATAATAACTTGTGACAGCTGATGGTAGCCAGAAAAAAAAGAAAGAAAATAAAATCAGTGACTAACCAGGAGATAAGGAGCCTGAAGCAATATGTATTGTCCACGCTATCTTATTTGAAAATTCCGTGAGCTTAGTTAGGACTTTAATCTGAAAGAGACTGATTAAACTGGCTTTCACCTCGGGAAAGATATATTGCATTGAGCCATAATGGGATGAGCTTTATTTTTGCCTCTCATGATGCATGAGCTCAGTAATAACGCTGGACAAGAAAATGATGTTTAGAATTCTCTGTGAACCAAGCCATAGCTCAGCAAACCTTGATTGGGGAATGAAATTTAGCTTAGTAATGTATCTGTAAATTAGTTTCCAGCCACTATGCTGGGAAGTGCTAGAGATCAGCATTTATGCTTTACAGAGAAACATGCTTACTATGGATGACAGGTCCCACTGCAGCACGACTGCTTTTCTGTAATAAAATAAAGACCAAATATGAGAGAATGTTATAACAAAGTTTACTAAGAGCCCCAGGTGAACATCTTCATCCCCATTTTGGACATTTTAATCATCTTCCATTGGACAAAGCTGTTGATGTGTTTGAAAGATATCAGGCATGAGGCCATAGCTGTACCGTGCTGCAGTTTCTTGGAATATTGTACTTTTTCCCTAGGTTTGTTCCATTTTCACAGCATGGAGATACAGTATTGAATTGATGTGGAATTCTGATTTTTTTTAACTATCTGGGTAGGAAAAGAACAGAGTTAGCTTTGTCTCCTGACCTCACTTGCCAACTAGATATTCCTTGCAAATCTACATTACAATTATTTCCTTCAAAAATATTTTATTGAATTTTTAAAAAATCCACACTGTAACTTTTGAAAGAGTGTTCTTTTTGCCTTCTTTCTTTTTTTAACTCTGGATTTCTGGGTGGACAAGTTTAAAAATAAATGTCTGCTCAAACACTGGATTATTGTATAGTCAAGCAGCTGTGACCTTAACTGCCTCAAAGGAAAGGACTGAGAGCACAAAAAAACTGAAAGTGAGCACATGGTCCAAATCCTGTAAGATAAAACTCAAGAGCTCATAAACCTAGAGAGGTACCATATTTCTTCAGCTAAAGGAGCTGCTATATATTTTTTTCAACCCTGCTGTGAAGGTGGATATTAATTCAAAAGGAAGTTTGAAATGAAAGGGGTGTTGCCTTAGCTGAGTTCTGCTCCCTGTTCTTTTCATGAGCTTCGTAGTTAGGATATTTCTTTTCTGTTTGTATTTTCAGCTGTTACTTATGGGCATTTCAAAAAGTGAAATTTGGATTCATTTGTCCTTAAATATCAATGTAAAATCTGCATGAGCCTTGTAAGATGAAGGCTTTATATTTTGCTCTCTATCCTGCATTAACATTTGCAACTGGAACTAACGGTCGAGAGAGGCTCATGAAACAGAAGTGTCTTTTGGGCCCAATATTCTGTCTTCAGCTTGACTCAGCCAGATACTCCTAGAAAGCTCCTGAATCTATTCAGGCATTACAGTATTGCAAATGCCACCCAGAGTTTCTTCTTGTGGGATGGATGGTCATATAAATGTGATTAATAAAATAAGTAAAAATAAATAGCTGTTCAAGAGCTATAAAGAGGTATTTGTGCTACTGCCAGAAGACATGTGATTTGAATCTTTGGAAAGTTTCTTGAGAAATATAATCCCAGGTGTGGGGCTTGAGCAATAGAGGCATGACCCTGGTAACTTTGTGTTACCAATGTGGCAAATAAAGGGTGCACTTGAACCCCATAATGAGACTGGTGTAAGAATGAAGAGGGTCTTACAGCAACTACAACACTCTAGAGGTAGCTTGGACAGTAATGAAAGAAACATGGATTTCTAATTCAGCACTACTTAGGAGGTCACAGGTTTCTTTTCACTGTTATATAAGAATGTTGGGCCCTGAACTTTAAAGGTAGGGGCTTATGACACTCTAGAGAGAGGCATCCACAGAAGCCAATGGGTTCATCAGAATAACCAAATTAGCATTGTGCCTCAAGTTTCTATCCCTTATGAACATTAAAGACAATGCATATACAAAAGCTGAGGCTGAGCTTGCATCACGAGGTTGCAACGTTCATCGTGTGCCTTCTAATGGATACCTATTTTGTTCTCAGAACTCCTTTACATACTTAACAATGTTTGAGTTTTGGTTTATATGGGTTATATCTACCACTATTGTACTACTGAATTAGAAATTAAAATTGAGAAATGTTAACATATTTATTTGACTTTGTAAACCCTCTGAAAGAGGCTCTGATGTCCCCCAGGGGTGCTGCACTAGATCTTAGCTGAGGTTTTGGGGAACTGGTATTCAGCAACCTCTCAGAGTCACAGGATCTTCATTCCCTGTTTATTGAATTCCATACATTAATTGAATTGGAACATACAGTACTTCATTTTATCTGTAGTATTTTACTTTGTGTCATCGGAAAAATAATGATGTATATTCTTAAAGCTTTTTGTGATTTTCTTGCATCCAGGTTGAACCCTATATTTTTTCCAACTTCGTAGTTGCTTTTAGATGCAGTATTTAATTATAGATGGGATACAGCAATTAAATTGTCATCTTGTCAGAGTATAGGTTAATTTTATTCAATTGCCTCTGGCAATTTCCCTACATTCACTCTCTGTTCTTGACAATTTAGTAGCTAGGCTTGCATTTATAGAGATGGCAAACACATTCATACAAATGGCTCTGAATTGGAGGCTTTCAGTTAAAACAATAATGCATCTGGTAGATGGATCATTCTGTGCTCTTAAAGAAATATGTCAATTCAATTGTATATGCGGCTCAAGACTTGATCTGCTTTATTAGTTTTATCTACTCTTCCATAATTCATCGTTGTCCATCAGAAAGGGCCAAATCAAATTTTAATTTGATGTTCAAGCAAAAGAATAAGAGGTTTCAATAATAACTTTTAGAAAAATAGTTGACAGAATTTCATTGTCCATAGTTATCTAAACTGATTGGAATTATTCATCTTCACAGACTTCTAGCCATTTAAAATCTTTTATATGCTAAATTTAAGTATGTTTGCTTAGTGTAAAAATTATCAACCCTTCACAAGATACTGTGCCATAATTCTCAGTACAATAGGTTTGAAGAAAATCAGTAGATTAATGCATTAATCAGTTAGGCCATAATACTCAGAAAGAGGAATGGCAGCTGTGAAGATAGGAAAGCATTATAAACGACTCATAGTAGTCTTCCTCAGCTTATGCCCACTGGATAGGTTGAGGCCTATATCTCTAAAAATCCCCAATTAGCGTGGCCAGTAGCTGTAATTCTGAAAATGTGAGTCTCATACATGATAGCAGTTTGAAGAATGCTATCCTATGATAGTGTACTCTATGAACCGTAGCAAAGAACATACGTTTGGGACAAATTTACATGATTTTTATTCCAGTATTGACTATCAGTAGATTTATTAAAAGAACAAAAGCTTTGATAAAACAATTTTTTAAAATTACTTTTTTGCCTGCATCAGGAAATAATTCATTGAGATAAAGGAAGCTGTATATGGATGATTGTGGCATTGCATCTATCTCCCTTCTGCAGATTTTGACAATCCTCACCTCCACAGATGCTACTGTAAACTATACATTGGCTGCATTCATGCTGAATCCTTAATAACCTTTTAATTAAAATATGGGGAATGAACTTCATCTGTGTAGTTAATTTATGGGTTGCATTGCACAAACCTAGAAAATTGGATTCATAGAATACTGTAAACCATAGTTTGTTTAATTATGGGTAAATATGTTGCAAGAATACAACTTATATATCAGTCTGCTAAGTTCTACTGTCTTGAAATCCTAACAGAAATAATAAGAGTAGTCTAAGAAAATAGATTGAGGGCTGTATGAGGCTGTATGTATTATATCTGGAGCAATGAGTGGTCCTAGCTTTCATGTCCCAACTCGTAGTGGAGCTGAGTTCACACTGAGCTGAAGAGGATAACTTGCACCATCAGAATGGAAGAAATATAGTCAATGGGCCTTTTTACTCAATCAAATTTGCTGCTGCCTCAATAGCAATAGTAGCACTTAGACTGAAATACTGCTTCATAATGTGTTTCAGCCCTCTCTAAGAGGTTTATAGAGTCAGCATATTGTCCCCAACAATCTGGGTCCTCATTTTACTGACCTTGGAAGGATGGAAGGCTGAGTCATCAGGATCAAACTCCAGGTTGTGGGCAGAGTTTTCTTGGAATACTGTACTTTAACTAAATTGAAGCAATATATAAATTTCATAAATAAATTCTGTAAAAGCTTTAATATGCATACTAACTACAGCAATGTCAAAAATCTGAAATAAATTTATTAGCTTTGAAAAAATGAAAGTGTTTTTCTTTCCTTGAGTTGCTTATTTGGTGGTAGGAAACGATAATTCATTCCATGGTTCCTTAACATTTGTCATATAACAATAGGAGATGAAAGAGTAAAGCAATTTATAATTGTTTTCATGTTTGGGTAGTACTGGAATGCAGCAGTGATGAAAGCAAGAAAATTAAAATGAATTTACTAAGCACATTAACTTAAGAACTCTAGCATTGCTAATTAAAACCAACGCATTTTAAAATGTGTATGTTTAGGGAGGCAACTTTTTTCCTGTTCCAAGTGTATCTATATTTCTTTTGTTTTTAAGAACTCTTCCTGATTTAGATTAGGAGTACTACATTATCTTCTGAAATTAAGACTTCTCAGATCTCATAAGGCTATATCTGACTTTTCACTTGTGTATATAAAATACAATAGTCTATCATATTTTAGCCTACCAAGTTGTGAAAATCTATTCCTCGTGTTTAGTTTGTGGTTTTATACATAATGTAAATCTAGAAAGCTGAGTTGAATAACCATGTTTGAATTAATTCTGCAAACAGATTCTACTTGGGAGCCAGCTATAAAATGTTCTTCTTCCTTCTGCTGCCCTGAGCCATGGCTGGGCGCTGTGGGCCCGTCCCCCTTTCTGACATCCCATCCTCCCGGATCCCATTCCTACCCTGCCACCCCTCATGTTAGCGAGGCCAGCGTTGGTCGCGGCCGGGTCAGTGTCTTGGGGTAGAGAGCAGGTTGCGCATCATCCCAAGCGACCAAGGCACGCCCAGCACCAACAAAGGCTGGAAGAAGCTCCAGCAAGAGTGAGGCGCCAAAGAATCAGCCCTGGCCGCTTCTCCATCCCCCGCCTTCATCCTTACCTTCTCAGGCCAGGCAGGGGAGGGATGGGCAAAGGGCGGGGCCAGCCAGTGATGGGACAGGGAGCCGCAGAAGAGGGCCCAAAGAGGTGCATGTGGCTCTGGAGCTGTGGATTGCCGACACACGCACTAAATGGAATGTAGAAGTGCCCATTTTAAACGTGATTAAAGTGAATCAAATTACCTCTGTGCCAACTTAATTGCTATCTTTGTACTTTCAGAGACTAGAAAAAGGGAGCTTGATTCAAGGAAAGTGTCAAAGAATTCCCAAAATTGCAGACATGGATATCTTTTAAACATGGTTAATCAGTAAAGAAATACAATGTCAGAGTATAATCTCAGCAGTGGATATGAAAACAATATTATAGAGTTTTCCTTTGATAGTTTTTAGTAAACTATTTAGTAGGGGAATTTTTTCTGCAATTCCTATCATGTCTAATATGGAACAAGTAAATCCCTTTGATTTTAAAGTACTTGTATTTTAAATTTTGGTGCTAGTTTCTATTTTGTGTGAGTATGTTCAAATTAATGTTGACTCTTGGAAATTTCCTAGAGAAGTCCCTGCAGTTTTCTTGGCAAGAAAACCACTTCTGTTTGCCATTGCCTGCTTCGCTTCCGATGGATAAGTGGGTGACTGACCCAAAGTCCTCCAAATATGCCTAAAGGAGGACTATAACTCATGGTCTCCTCATTTCTAGCCTTGTATCTTAACTTTTACACCAAATTCACTCTCTAGTTTCTATTATCCTGTGATCATAATCATATTTATAAAATGTGAACCTCTTTATAATAGAAATTCTTTATTGCCTGCCTGGGTTTGTGGATATCCTGATATTTAGGAAATAACTATTTTAACATTGATTAGCCTTTAAGGTTAGTAAAACTATTCTGTGGGGGTAATATGATATAAATGACCAAGCTGTTTTTGCTAAGAAAACTTACTTCAGGATATTCTCACTGTTACTGTAAGAGAAGACTGAGAGATATTAGTAACAGACGGAATATCAAAAGGCAAGGGTTGTGTTGCGTTGCCAAGAAAGTATCTCTTTGGGAGCATAGTTTTACATGCATACCAAACATAATTTTATATATTATTCCCTATAATTATGGAGGCAATAGCAGTTATAAACTCTTAATCTCAGTGTGTGAAATTGGTACCATACTGAAATCTAATTACCTTTTACTCATTTCATGTCATGAATTTTGTCAGCTCTGAAAACCTCAGACCAAAAGTATTAGGATCTTTTTAAAAGGCTTTTATGGAATCTTAAATAATTTCTACACCAAGATTTATTTCAAAGAAGAGAGATTATATGTGATCTATTTTGGAGAGGCCCACTCTTTGCTTCTTGATTCCTCTGAAAGCTGTTCTAGTGTGAATTGCAACCCTCTGTTGTTGACCAGTGTAGTGGCCAGAGGGGGTCTGCTTAGCTCCAGCAAGTCGTTGGGGGACTACAAAGGAAATTTATTGCCGTCGCCATTTTCAGCTGAGGTGTGGCAAAAGGAGCAATGCTAGAAGTAGGGATGAGAAACTGCTAGGTAGTTCTTGGAGCTAGATCAGGAGACATTGGTGGAATTAATTGTGGCAAAGTTGATGCACTGAGAATTAGGGCCACTGAAGGAAACAGTTGACTATGGATAACTGTGCAGGGAGGAACTCGGGGCCACCATCAGGGGTTTGGTGAGTAAATTCCATGGACAAACTGGATCAGGAATTACAGGGTAACTGACTAAGAAAAATGTAGCGTACCAGATAACATTAGATTGAAGAAATGAGGAGCTGCTAGAATGTGCTTTCTGGGTAAAATCCAGAAATGCTCTGCCTCTTTTGTGGAGTGAAAGAATGATAATGGGGATGATCTCCCAGGGTGGAAGACTTTGATTGGTGATGGTTCTGGATGGCTTGAAAGCCTCTGGGAGATAGGTTTGTGGGGAATACTAGGGAAGAAAGGATAAGTGGAAGTAGTATAGCATATTGTTTGAGGTATTAGCGATAATAGTGTTAGCTGAGCAAATGTATTGATGTCTTGTACTAGGCTAGTCTTGGTTAGTGGTTAAGGTGCTGGCCTACAAATTATATAGACTGTGAGTTCTTAGTCCCACTTTAGGCATGAAAGCCAGTTGGGTGATTCTGGACCAGTCACTCTCTGTGAGCCCAACCCACCTGACAGGTTCGTTGTGAGGAAAACAGGAGGAAGAAAGAGTATTATGTATGTTTGCTCCCTTGAGTTATTTATAAAATAATAAAAATGAGATTAAAATTAATAAATAATAAAAATTCTAGGAGCTGAAGTCCACACATCTTCAAAGTGTTGAGATTGAGAAACACTATTCTAGAAAAGTCATAACTCATTAATAGGGATTCTGATTAACTCATTAGCATTTGTTTCTTTACTGCATTGTGGACTTCTCAGGTCAACCAGTACAGGTAGCATCATCTGTGTGCTAATCAGGAAGAGCACTAGAAGTGGCATTATAAGTGGCTGTTTTACAGTTTCAAATTCTATTCCCATAATGATCTGTCAAATTCCAAGTGAAATCACTGAAAGAATCGCTTATTGGGATGGCATTATACTGTGATTAAGGAAATGGAGGCAACTAAAAAAGAAGTAAATTGTTTCCCAACCCCTTTCTTGGTACAAAGCTATGTACAACTTTAAAGACAAAATTAAGTGGGATCTTTATTATGACATTTACAATGGAAGCCCTTTTTCTTAATAACAAATATGCAGTATCCAGTTTTGTGATGAAAAGGGAAAGCATTTGGTACCTGCCCTTCTTGGACTCCATAAGTACCTCAGATATTGCTTGCCCACTATTAAAAATATATTCTTCTATTGAGCCCTAGAGCCCCATATCTGCATATAGAAAACACTTCAGCTATGTCACTATATGTTTTTTCTCTCTCTCTTGCTGGTAGGCATGGAAAAATGCATTTCAGTTTAGTGAGTTATGCTGTCTGAATTTTAGAATGAAACCAGCACCGACTTTCTGACTTTGGAACAGAGCTTGACATGCATCCGATATACATATCCAGCCACATCTGGATATTCAGCTCTTAAAAGGAATTCTGAGGTGGTATGGATTATTGATCCATAGCAAGATTGGCATTTTACATGCATTTTATAAACTATACTATATTATGCACAAGAGGCAAATTGCTCTCTGCATACACATTTCACATATTATCTATATGGGAATCTATGAGAGAATTAGATGAAAATTATTTTAAATTCTTACTATAGTTAGTTAATTTTCATTTTGCATTTGATATACCCCTCCTTTTGACTATAGCTCAAATTAAGTTCAATAGATAATGTGATTTAGCTTTGAATCCCAACTGCATTTAATTCAGTAGCACCAGTAGAGAGGATACGTTGTATATATGTATAATGACAATAAAGGTTGTTGTTATTATTATTATTATTAAATTTATTCTCTGGGTGACTACTTAGAGGTGGGATGTTTTAGAAGACAAAAGCGTATTATTTTGTCTAAAGGTTTTGGGATACACTTCCATACACTCTGTGAAGTGTCTGTTTTTACTTACAGATATCCAGAAACTAGGTAATAGGATGATTCTACAGTTTGCTGCCAGTACTAGCAATGGTAAATTAAATTCCCAATAGGAAATGGTTTTTACTGTTCATAAATTCAAATTATAATACTAACAGGAAATTTTCCATTGGGAAACAATGTAGGACTTTGATAAGAATAGTCTTCCTTCCGATGAACTTTTATTTAATTCTGTTGTTAATTTTTTAGTTAGCAATTATACGATCCTCATTATTGCAAACAACTTATCCCTCATCCCCGCTCCAGCTAAATTTGTTGGGACCATAACTTTCTGAGTTGCAAGGTGTTGTTCACGTTGGCCAGGAATTCTGAAGGTTGCCGTTCCAAAAACATATGGAGTGTGCATAAGTTGTCTTCTGTGTGCAGCGCTGGTCATGCATAAGACAATCATAGATTCCTCCTCGTTGACACTTGGGTATGCATTAACACTCTCTCCTAATATGACTTTCTCATTGCCCAGAGTAGTATTTGAAAAAGCTACAGTTACTGAGTGCATAGCATTTCATGTTCTGCTGTGGAAGCACAGCTGTACTCTGGCTAATGACCATAGGTAGTTGAGCTTTCCATAGGTGGCTGTGGCTTACAATTCTACAAAAATACATGGAAATTCAAAGATACATGGATGTATTTATGTTTATGAATACATAGATGAAAACATAGGTTCTCCAATTATTAAGAAATTAAATTGGAACATATTCTTTAGGTACAATGGACCAGATATTGAGAAAGCATTTGAGTAACAATTTAAAAAATACTAATATTTTTGTCCTGTGCTGCTCTGTCCAGTAGCAACATAATGCTAACTTGTCATATGTTTTAAATATAAGTGATTAATAAACTATTAGGAAAATGTTCTCGGATTTAAATAGTAAAAAGCGAAGTCATCTTGTTTTATTGACTATAGCACTGGTATCTCTTGTTTTGTCTTTAGAATATTCCTGTAATTGCTGAAGTTAATAATGTTTATGTTGACATTGCAATATACAGCTGGAATATATGCTGGGTAATACAATTAAACATTATATGCCACAGTATCAAATATAAAATGTAATAGTGACAGATAATTTTCTGTACTATAAAAATATATATCTCCCTGAAAGTACTTCTCTCTCTTTGAATAATTCTTCTGAAAATTCTCTATATGTTTGAATAATTCTTTGAAGACTTCTTCCCCTTGAGTTGAACAATTCACTCAGTTAAATAATCTTATTTCGACCTATTTTAGGTTACATAATGCAATTCAGAGAATAGTTGGACCATTCTATTTCAGACTATAGAAAATGTTATGCACATAGTCCTTCATTTTCAACTATAATGGAAATTGGAATTTTTGTTTTACCCTAAGATGGTTGTAAGTTGAGGCACCCATGTGACCAACCTGATTTTATGACAGTAGATAGATAGATAGATAGATAGATAGATAGATAGATAGATAGATAGATAGATAGATAGATAGATAGATAGAT
>JANHFL010004327.1:38626-74043 GCA_032468155.1 Oxyrhabdium leporinum
AAGAAAGAAAGAAAGAAAGAAAGAAAGAAAGAAAGAAAGAAAGAAAGAAAGAAAGAAAGAAAGAAAGAAAGAAGATGGGTATTCCAAAAAGCTCAGAACTAGTTCTATGGCTGTCCTTTTGCCATCTGCACTTTGTCCAGTTTTTATTCCTCTAAGCAAGAACTACAGTACTCAAGGGGGCAGGATTCTTGCACTATTCTAACCATTCAAAAATATTTTCCTCTCTTTTCTATTTAACTATTATTTTTATTAGCAACAATCCTATGGTCCTATTTTAGGGTTCCCTAATTCTGGGGCCTCTGTGATTGTTTGGCTCCAAAGCAACTTAGTTCTGATTAGTGAGTAGTTTTGGGGGAACATTTTCAGTACCAACTTTAGAAAGGAAGTTTTATTATATGCATTGTTCTTCAGCCATCTTTTCAAAACAAAAAAGGAATTTGCTGAAAAAAAATCTATCAATATTTCACTTTCCTAAAACTATTTCAAAGGCAGCGATGTCATCCTTACCTCCAAGGAAAACTACCACTGCACACTTTCTATCCAACCAAATTATGAGAACCACTTATTATTTATTCATAATGTTACCTTTCTATTCAAATGTGCCTAAGGTAGCATGTTTATTAAAAAAATAAATAACAGGGGCATTGAAAGTTAAACACAGATTGAATGAATTTGAAAATATGCAAACAAGATTTAGGTAGATTGCATTCTCCCTTTACAAAAATTGCATGGATTTTAAAAATAAAAGTTATCTACTTGTAGGTTTTCAGTCAGTTCAGAAAAGATGTTTGAAATATTAAATAGCATGTCCATTCAGGCACTTAAAACAGATTTTGGAAAGGACAGAAATGCTTTATAAATGAGGAGACAATAGTAGTTAGGAGAAATGAAATTTGCAATGGGCCAGTTACTGAGGTAAAAATGGTGCCAGAATTTCTCATTTTCTTCATTTTTGGTGGTGGGATATTTATAAATATTTTAAGCCTATTCTAGGACTTACACAAGAATTTTCAGGAGTCCCTCATGTTGGAAAACTCAGCTTTTTAAAGACACACTTGGAAGTCCTTTCAGGAATTGCAGAAAAAATGATTTTATTGATTTTTATTTTATTTTATGGTTTGGGTTTTTTTCTTGTTTTTCTTGTTTTGTGCATTGCCCAGGATTCTTGTTATAATATGGGCAGCTGTGCAAGACATAAAAATAATAAAATAAAATAATAAAACAAAATAGGGTTAGGGTTAGGTTGTCCTCCCCTGGCAGTAAATGAATGTACTGCTACTTCTACACAAAATGTTAATTATAAAAGACATTGGGTTTGTCATGAGTTCCATTTTAATTGTTTAAACAAATTACACTCATCTATACAAATATACACCATTCAAGTCTCCCCTCCATTGCATTTATTACACACAATATAAACATATAAACATTTTGTATATAAACACACAATATCTAAAGTAGCTTTTGCATTTATTATTTTTGATGTCTCCCTCTCCCCCTCCCTTCCTTTCCTTCTTCTTGTGTCTAGATTAAACTTTAAACTGCTGGAATGAAGCCACTTTCTTGGCTTTGTAGTTAGCCAAAAATAAGTCAACACAGGGATGTGTTTCGGGTAGTAGCTGACTTGTCAGCAGATAGACTGAGCTCTGCCTTTCCACATTCACACAGCATGTTGCTAGCTGCTAAGAGCCTCCACTTCAGCATATTGGTTTTACACTTAGGCACTCCAATAGCAACCTATTCAGGGTAATCCAAGTAGTGTAAGGGAAATTGGATCCTTCAGCCAGATCCTCTTTAAATGCTATTCCTTGATTGATGGTCTCCTTCCTTCATCTTTCAATGTGTTTACTTACTTAAGAAAGCATATTTATTTTGCCCAAGTAAAATTACCAAATATTATAGAAATACTAACACACAAATTTTTAATGCAATTGAAATTGTTCTGTGGTCTTGTATTACCAAAATAAAAATGTCTCAATATAAATAAAATTTTTGCCATATTCTGTATTGTAGCATGACATAAACAATAATCTTTTTTGATTTAGCTGTCATAAATTAGACCAAGTTGTGATTGTATTATGATAGTTTATTAAACTTAGCGGCATATTAAAACACAAAGGAAGTTAGTATCACAAGGCACTTAAGGGTATGTTTTGCTTAACTTTCTCTTGCAGATGCCTAAGTTCCCCTTAAGCAGCCCACATAAGAAAATCTAAAGAATATTTGTAGCTCAGGGTTGAACTGTGGGGTCCAGATGCTCTTTGAGCTTGGTTGTTTGTTTGCAGACATTTCATTATCAAACTAGGCAACTGTTTCCCCCATGCAAGTACTCTAAGTGTTAGTGGGGCTTGACTTTCAAGTTTAACCAAAATTGGTTGAATGAATAACTACATATAAACATTATTTTTGGGTGCTGATAGGGTAAATCCCTCTGGCGTAAAGACTCTTTATCATGCGTATAGCCAATATGACCTTATGATGTGATTTGTTCATCAACAGCTGTACAATGGGTAAAAGATGCAGATGAGAAGAAAGCTTTTATTACCATAATGACATGAAACAACTCACCAGATGCTTTATTCCCCCCAAAACTTCAACTTTGTACTTTGTTGAAGCCTTGCTTAAATTCTTGAAAACGTATTGTCTAGGTGGATCACTTTTTCCAGTCTAAGATTCAAAGATCTCCATGAGGAGTCAAACTATGCAGCCATAACACATTTTATGTCATCCATTCCAAGGAAAAAGATTCCAATAAAAATTAGTTCTTTCCTATAATTGGCCCTCATTTTGCATTCAGAAATAATATGAATTTCATAATTGGCCTCCTTCCATAGGCTAGATAATGCCTTTGGGATGGAATTGACCTAAGTCTCCTCCTCTCCAGGAGCACTTATCGAGCTCCTGGAGAAGAGCTGACTCATGGCAATGAAAACATTGTGAAGCAAGTCTTCAGCAGAAGCTGGTGTTTAAAAGGGTTTTGACTGACAATAATTAGTTGTTGAAAATGCATCTTCAAGCATTATCATTCAAACAACTGATTGTGTAAGCCTTTTCATTCCCTTTGTCTAATGAAGCAGCTGCAAACCAATCCTGATCACTGTGGTCCGTGAAGTCCCAGGAGTGAATTAGGATTTTTGGCTGAAAGTTCCCTGCTCTAAAGTGAATGCTATTGTGCAGTGTTGGGAAAAAAGTTTGCAATTAGAGTAACTACTGGAAATGTACAACATGTATTAACACTGGTTTAAAAACATCTCCCCGATGTAACAGATTACTCTGAAAGACAAAATATAGCTTTCTAAATAAGAGCCAATTTGGTGTAGGGATTAAGGCATCAGACTAGACACTGGCAGTTCTATTCCTGCCTTAGACACAAAGTCAGCTGGATGACCTTCAGCAAGTATCTGTCTCTAAGCAGGAAGAAGCAGGCAATGACAAACTACTTCTGAAAAACCTTGCAAATAAAACTGTAGGATTTCGCTTGTCCAGACAGTTATCACAAATCAAGACTCATACCTCCTCCAAACTTATTAATCTTTTTTTTCCAGAATATCAGTCTTGCTTTCCTAGCCCTGAAAATATGTTCAAGCATTTTGCTCCTGGTATATAATCAGTATCCCACGCAGAATGTTTTACAGCCAAGGTAAATAGACTTTCTTCCATGGTGGATGTATGAGAGATGATATGCTGTTTGGTGACTCAGCTTCACAGCTGTCACAAAACTGCCAGCCAGCTCACTTGTAGCTGCCATTTAAAAAAATGTTTACATGGCAGTTATTTTTATACAATGTTTTCCTCCACTGTGAACTTTTAGGATGATCAGAGTTCACTATGGTCCAACAGCTCAGGCAGCAAACCTATTTAAGATGGCCTACAAAAGATCTTCTAGATTAAAGGAAAGCTTGTTCTATGATTAAACTATGGTTTATTACATAAATCTTAACCCAAACTATGCCAAATGTTTGAAATTTAAACATACTTCAAAAGGTACATATAAGGAAGACATAACGCAAACATGAAAAAAGCATTATTTATTTTTCAAGTACAACTCAAAGTTGTATTGGTAAAAAAGCACAAGAAATCTTGTGTCATCCACAAGTATTGGCTATGCACATTTCAATTCAACTTAAAAATGCATTCAGGTTTACAAATGTACAAACAGACACATAAAATGTATAGTTTGAACAGAATGCTCTTAGATTCAGCCATTTTTGCTCCTAATATTTTTACATTCATAGTCTTTTAACAAAGCTTTGTTTTTTTTAAAAAAAATACTCTGCATTTTTAGCACGAGATGCTCCTTAAAATTAGCTTTGGGGCATAATACTGGAAAAAATTAAATCTAGCTTGGTAGATGAAAATCACTGTATTTTTTTTAAACTTAGCAAATGTTTACCACAGTCCTGTTGCAGTAGATGACTGCACATATTCACCAATCAGATCAGCAATTTCACACTACCATAATTGTGAGACAGACTTTAAGAGGAGCAAGTGATGAATGTATGATTAGACTTTAATGGTTTTTGTTGGGAGGAACAAAGAGAAAGAATAGGAACAAATGGCTTGTGAGTTATGTTTCAGGCATGTTACAGAATTTACCATGATCGCATCTGAATTATTACAGTCACTTTATTTTGCTTAATTTCAATTTTCAGATGGGTAATGCACATTAGGCCAAGGATCCGAGCTTCTTCTCCCAATTGCAGGACTCCAAATTAGCCAAGGATTATACGGTTGTCCCAACTCTTCTGAATTGTTTACTGTGGGTGCAGTAACAGGGGAAGATGGGGTGTTTTCACTCCCAAGGTTGATCCCTGGCAAATGGTGAGCTGGAGTGTTGAAAGGAAGAGAATTGTTCAAATTGCTTGACCAAATGGAACTGCTGAATGGAGTGGTAGTTGTAGACCACAGGCCACTTGGGTTGCCAAGGATAGTCTGCATTATTAAAAAAAAACATAATGTATTTATCATACACATCATCATAACTACCAGGTTAAAAAAAATGTTATTTTTTCAGATTTTGATTACAGATGTCAATATTGAATGTTAAGATGTGGGACTCATCTGCTTACTCAACAGTTTGAACCACAGAGTTGACTTGGAGAAGAAATGTAAAGGCTATTAGAAAAACACAAATTAAGTATGAGAGTGTAAGAAATAAACTTGCCTTGGCTATCTTTGCTATAAGAAATTGGAAAGGAAAATGGTGCCAGGCATTCAAAATTCGGTTATTATGAATCAATGAATCAATCAATACTAAAAAAAAGGAATATATTCAATTTATAGAAAGAGAATTGGCCTTTTTCTTTAAAGAGAATAGAAAAGAAGAAACTTCATTACAAAACGTATGGGACACAGTAAAGGCATATATTAGAGGACTAACTATGTGGGAAAGAGAAAAAAAAAGAAGAGACAAACTCAAAAGAAATCAGAAGAAGAGTATATGAAACTAGAGATGGAATTACAAAAAGAACCACAAAAAAAGAATATAAAAATCAAATGGAATTAAAAAAGTTGAATTTAATAGATAAAGAGTTAGCACAAAAAATCAAAAGCACTAACAAAACTTTTTTGAAAACGCAAACAAGCCAGGAAGATGGTTGGCATATAAATTGAAAAAGGAGAAAGGAAAGAAATTGATTTATCAAGTAATAGATGATGAAGGAACTCTTTACCATCGAAATGATGATAAAAAGAAAAGAATTCAAAATTATAATGAAAAACTGTATGATCAAGACAATTTCAGAAGATAAAGTAAAACAGTATTTAAAGAAAGTGGAATTACCTACAGTACCAGAAAACAGTCAAAGCAACATTAGAAGAAAGAATAACAATGATGGAATTAACGGAAGCAATCAAAAGACAAAAAAATGGCAAAACACCAGGCCCGGATGGACTATCAGCAGAGTTATACAAAAACTTACAAAACTCTTTAAGTAACTCAATGTTGGAAGTATTCAATGAACTACTGTTAGAGGCAAAAGTACCAAATTCTTGGATGGAAGCATATATTACTCTCATACTGAAAGAAGATTAAGATCTGCAACTGATTAAAAACTACAGACCAATATCTCTATTGAATGTGGACTACAAAATATTTGCTTCAATAATTGCAGAAAGATTAAAGAGATTTTTAAATCAATTTATACATTCAGATCAAAACAGTTTTTTACCTAAGAGACAAAGATAATAGAATAATTTTGAACACATTGGAGTACTATGAAGCGTATCCAAAGAAGCAAATGGCGTTGATTTTCTTAGATGCATAGAAGGCATTAGACAACATGAACTGGCAATTTATGTTAGCACAATTTAAAAAGATGGACTTTGGGGAGAGATTCATTAAGATGATTAAGGCAGTATACTATAAACAAACCACAAAGGTGATGGTAAATGGAGATATGAGTGAAAAGGTTAACTTTAAGGGTACAAGACAAGTATATCCCTTGTCGCTATTATTATTTGTATTGACACTGGAGGTATTAAATAGAAATATTAGACAAGATATGGAGATAAAAGGTATGGAAATAAAAAAAGGAAAAGTACAAATTACAGGCATTGCAGACGATTTAGTTTTTATTCTAGAAGATCCACAAGAAACAGGGCCTAATTAAAAAAAATAGAAGAGTACGGTGAAGTGGCAGTATTGAAAATAAATAGAGAAAAAACTAAGATTTTAGTGAAAAATATCACAGAAAAGCAGAAAAAAGTTAACGAAGAGATTAGACATTCAGATTACTAAGAAAGTAAAGTACTTAGGGGTGCAATTAACAGCAAGGTGTGTAACGATTAAGGTGGATAATTATTACAAACTGATACAGCAAATTAAGATAGACTTGGAAAAATGGAAAAGCCTGTAATTATCGTTAATGGGAAGAATAGCTACAATTAAAATGAATATATTGACGAGATTATTGTATTTGTTTCAAACAATTCTGATAAAATTGGACAAAAAATACTTTTGAGGATCTTAATAAAATAATATTAAAATATATTTGGCAAGGGAAAAAAGCAAGAATTAACTTAAAAATGTTACAGGATGCAAGAACTAGAGGAGGTTTTACCAAATTGGGAACTATACTACCAGGCCACAGTGTTAACATGAATGAAAGAATGGATTGTATTGAGGAATATAAGATTATTGACTCTGGAGGGACATGATTTGCAATTGGGTTGGCACGCCTTCTTATGGTATGAGAAAAATAAGATACATGGATACTTTCAAAGACATTATATAAGAAATGCCTTAATGTCAGTATGGGAGAAAATTAGAGAACAGCATTATTTGAAAATACCAGTTTGGCTTTTGGCAATGGAAGCACTCATACATCCAAATATCTATAATATGGGAAACATTGTTAGATATAAAGACTTTTTGAATGAAAAGGGTGAGCTCAAAACTAAACAAGAACTGAATGAGCAAGGGATCAATATAGTTTGGTATTCACACGTGCAAATACAGCCTAGATATGAAAAAGATGCTAAACTATATGGTTTTTACAAAGAATTGACAGAATTGGATAAGATACTAACAGGAACAAGAAAGATTGATAAAAAAAATTGAATAGCTATCTATTGGGTATTAAATTGGAAGAGGAACAAGTGAAGGAGACGATAGCATGGGCAAAACTTTTTGGTTATACAATAGAATTAGATAAATGGCAGAAACTCTGGGATAGAAATTATAAATTAATAATGTCAACTTCATATAAAGAAAATTTGTATAAGATGTTTTGTAGATGGCATTTTGCACTGGCAAGGTTGGCAAGGATGTTTAAAGATAAATCAGCTAAATGTTGGAAGTGCCACCACATACCTGGATCATATTATCATATGTGGTGGATATGTGTAGAAGCCAAAAAATATTGGACAAAAATACATACGTGGCTGGAAAAGATTTGGCAAAAATACATACGTGGCTGGAAAAAATACAGCATATTGATTTAAAACCTGGAATATTTTTGTTGGGGATTTTACCTGAAACTTATAATAAAGAGAATGTATATTTAATTATTCATGTATTAACTACAGCTAAAATTGTATTTGCACAAAATTGGAAAAGTTTGCACAAAATTGGAAGAGATTCCTACAGATGAGAATGTGATCAGGAAAATATTAGAATGTGCAGAAATGAATAGATTAACACTTGTAATTAAAGAGACGGAACAAACTGAATACTATATGATATGGGAAAATTTTTACCGATGGTTAGAGATTGAATATGAAAGCTAGAAATAAAAGAAGATTAGTGAAATACAGAAAATATATTAATAGAATTAAATACGTTAAGATGAGGATTGTTATAATGATTGATATACTAAGTATATTAGTAATAAGATAAGAGTAGAGAATTAATACTAATGCAAAGAATATGTTTGTAAACTTTAATTGTTGTAGCACAAGATATTTGTACCCAGACAACACGCTGTTTAATGGAAGATGGATTGTTTGTATTAAAAATAAAATAAAAAGATATATATATAAATAAATGTTCACATCTTTCCTCACACACACACCCATTTCCATTTTTCCACTAATGATCCTTCTGCAGGACTCAGTTAAATGCAAGGAGGAGGGGACTTTCCAGTGCGATCCCGGTTTCTTTTTATACAACCTCATTATCTTGTGTGTTGTCATCCCCATCCTTTCTGGAATTTTGTTGCATAAGAAGTGGAAAAATTACTTTAAAAAAGAAATGCATAAACCCCCAGAGTGCCTCCATTAACTACTCATTGCCCTCTCAGATTTCACCATTTGCTATTCAGCTATTTTATCCCTAGGATATTGTATGACCAAATGCACAAGTCCAAACAACGTGGGTATGGTGTGTGTATACATGACAATGTGGGCTTATGTGCAATCTCATCCTTGGATGGAGGCAGGCTTAGCCTCCCTACTAACCTTTCCTGGGTGATGCTGCTGAGCCTGTTTCTAGCCAGCTTAACTGAGGAAGTTTCTAGCCCAACTTAACTGAGGAAGAAGCAAGAATCATTCAGCATCACCTACGTGGGTGGAAGGACAGCTGAGCCAACAGCTGAGCAATGATGAAGCACATTTCCCTATTGGTTCTGGCAGCTGCATTTCCCCCACCCACCAAATTTGCTCACAACCTCTCAGGGGTTATGGCTCACAGTTTGGGAACCTGTGGCTTAATATACAAGGCTGGACACATTTGTGGCTTTGATCGCCAAATAGGCTACAACGTTGGAAGTATAGCTCCCATTTACATCCATGCACACATACCTTTTTATACTCTCTCTCTCTCCCTCTCCCTCTCCCTCTCCCTCTCCCTCTCCCTCTCCCAGAAACCCATCACCAAATTTTAGTTGCTTGTGAACACTATCTGTACAGTGGGAAAAGAAGACAGAGCTGTTCTATCCACAACTATCAGCAACAATTTTGAGGGGCTGAGGCCAGTATTTTGTGATTTTGTGAGATGTGTGAGATCTAAGCTCTGGATTTCAGCTATAGGCATGAAAGCTCTACTTGAAAATATTACACAAAAACAAGGCAGAGTTTACAGGATTTAGGATGGAGATGAAAACCATTGTTCTATACTGCCTCACCAACATATTTGAAGTATGCCTGGAGGAGGTCAAGTGAACAGCCTGTCTGCTTTGGGTTCCATTAATGTGACTAATTTGCTTTATACCTTACACTCGGAGACTAACTGAATGAATATGGTAGTCACTGAACATAATTTCTCTACATTGTTTTATAATCAAAATAATTTTATATGGTGTGACTGAAAAGCAGTATAAGGAATTAAAAATTGGCTTGGTTTTGACTTAGAATGTTATAAGGACCACCTAACCATGTAGGGTTCAAGAATTCAGGGTTAAGCAAACCATGTCTTAACATGATGTGTCTGTCTAGTCATGTTTGTTTAAATCTAGGATACTACTTGTGAAATGGTGTCTTAGTAGTAGTTATATATGACCCATGGCAGGAACTGATACTGTACGTGTTACTGAAAAGAAAGAATTTATATATCAAGAGTGTAGCTACCAGACTTGAGATGCAAAAATATTTGTGGTCAAGAGATGGCAGAAGAGCAGAGATATAGAAAACTAATTTGTTGCTGCCATCTAGTGGTGTCTGCATTTTTTGCAGGCCAGATTTGGAAATGCTACTTCAGAGCCATAACTTGGTACATTGACATCTTGGTCTTCTAAGATTTAGAATAGATGACCATCATTAATTTTCCAAGAATGGTAAATACTAATACTTTAAACTTAAAATTGCACACGTTTTGGGAGACATTACTTACATAAAAGCATAAATATGTATACTTAAAATGTCTGCTCCATTTGTCTCTCTTTTCATTAGCCTAGATTAGTAGGATAAGAGAATGGCCAGTGGTTAAAGATATACAACACAGTTTTGAAATGTTTTATAAGTTTTAACAATCTTTAAAGGGTGACATTTCTGTCTTTCAAAGATGCAACACCTTCCTTTGAAAACATAATGTAATATTAAAAACATAATGCAATATTTTGGTGGGAAAAGAACCAATTATGTGCTTAAATTATAGTGAGCGCTAATCTTGCTCCATGTAATTCAAGCAGTGATTTAAAACCAAATACATTATTATGAGCAATTACTTATTCACAAAGGTCATCTGGGACCAGTCACTGTCTTTCAGTCTAATGTGCTGCATTGGGATGTTGGAAGGATCAAATACTGTGTGGTAGAAAACAGGAAAAGACATTCATATATGCCTGAGTTTCCTGGGGAAAAAAATAAAACATTGTTACTAAACATAGTCAACTATGTATTAACTCTACAAAAAGTGTTTGTTCTTATTTTAAAAGAATGCTTTAAAAGCAGTGGCAATATACTCATTATCTATGGATTGATTAAATCCAGGCAAACATAGAAACTATTGGTGAATAGGAAATGACACATAGGGATTAAAGTTCAACCTGTTTTAGATATGTTGCCATTCCACAAGAAAGCAGATCTGCAGCCTTAGAATATTTACCAATCTTCAGCTGTCACTAGACTTAACAGCTATAACAAGCTATGGCAAGGAATACTTTTGCACAAATCCACCAAGTGCATCAGCTACAACTGTTTCTGAGCTACCCACACCGTCATTGCCTGTTTTCACTACAACCCATGCTGTTTTGAAGGTATCCTTCAAAAGTGTCCAGAGTTTGCTGTTGATAAAAAAAATGCAGTAACTAATCTGCCAATCAATACAAAGCATAAGGTCATATTGCAGAGGCATCTGCATAATCTTTTTTTTCCAAGATGATTTTAAACAGCACTGCAATGCCACAATACAAACTCTACCCTTATATATATCCATGCAATGTCGCAGCGCACATAGATCACAATGCCGCAATGCTCATTTTGTCCATTTGCCTCCCTTCCTCTGATAATATGATGCAGGTTGTTAATTACTTACCAGGGATAATTGTAAGTTGTTTGTACTGAGTGTTAAAGCCCTTAAACAGTTTAGGGCCTGGCTGACAAAGGAACTCTGTTAAATCCTTATTTGGTTATTAAGATCTGATTTTTTGAAGATGCCCATTTTTCTGGTCCATCTTCCTGCTGAATTGCTTGCAGGCATAACACACACTTCTGAAGGAGTTTCATTGGACACTCTACTTTCTATATTTAGGAAGACTGTAAAGAAGCTTATCTTTTGCTAAGCTTTGATAGATGATTTTAGCGTTTGTCATTAAGTTTTGACTTTATAGGTAGTCCGCATTCAGTGACCTTTCCAAGTTACCACAGCACCAAACAAGGGGGACTTCCAGCTTTGCTCATAGTTATGGCTGTTGCAGTGTCCCTGCAGTCATGTGTTTGCAATGCAGGTACTTGGCAACCAACTCACAATTGCAACAGTTGCCATGCCTTGTGGTCATGTGATCGCCATTTGAAACCTTCACTACTGGTTTCAATGGGCAAAGCTGGCAGGAGGTTTCAAATGGCAAGATCACATAACCTGCAACTGCATAGGATTCACCTAGCAACAGCAGCCGGGACTATTGCAGCTGCTGTTGTAAGTTAGCAAGGTCACGTAACATCATGCTAAGTGATTGCATCACTTAGCGATAGAATTACTGGTCCCAATTACCATTTTAAAGTGAGGATTAGCTGCAATTTTAATTGTTTATATTCTTAATTTTATTTTCTGTTTTGGTTAGACAGAGTAGAAAGCTCCCTTCTTCTGGAGGGAACATTTGTATGTTTCTTTGTTAGATTTCTATCCACCTTTTCTTGAGCTCAAGTCAGATCCTCATTTTAATCCTTCCACAGTTCTAACAAATTTCTCTGGCTATAGGAAAAGTCAGGGGAATAAAACTTTATGTTATTAGAATGAGAATTAATAATGGTCTTTTGGTAAGAAAAAGAAGAGTTTCTTTCACATGTATTAGGATGAAGTTCTCAAACTGCAATATCAAGTTCCCTTAAAATAGCACAGATTTGTGCAATGAATAAAACAAATGATGTAACTGGGCTCAGGTTTGGGCCTTTTTAATAAAAATTAATGTATAAAGCAAATAATACAATGATAGTATTTTATAACTTGATAAAATAAACACAAGGAATTTTATAAAATAAGCAATCCCTCAGTAATGTTCAACACTATATTTTAGAGGGAAGTATGAGTTTGCTTATTTTGCCTAATTTCAGAAAGTTTGATCCTCTCTCATTTACCACTCAGGGGGAAAGGGAACAGGTGGTTTCCTACTTTAAATAAGATTCTCTTAAAATGCTGCCTCTTGCAAAACATGAGTAGGCTGTCAGTTCCTTCTGGCCCTCTTGTCTGCCATGAAACTACACTGAGGTAACAATCACAGCTCATCCTACTCTTTCCTTTTCTCAGCCCTACTTGGGACTTGTAAATCCCCTTCCACGCCTTTTGTAATTTCCTTTTTGCTGCAGGCTCCCCTCCCTCTTCCTTTGTAGAGTGAGCATCAGATCAGATAGTCAGAGCTTTGCATAGCTCTGCATGTCTTCCACGCATGAATAATTCTCTTTAAAAAAGAGAGGGAGAGATGTTTAAAAAAAACAGAAACGGAAGAACACTCTCCTAGATGGCTTTGCAACCTTAGCATAGTGTTGTATTTAGTCCATTTCTACATTGAACTGGTAAACCTCTTTGAAATAGAACTGGATTAGGATTGCCGTTGTCACATACTGGCCAAAAGATGCCACACTGATCAGTACTATTTTTATTGCTAGGATGGATGACACACACTGCATATTGCACATATGATACCCAGACTGGTAACTCAGTCTATAACGTCTGTATCTTATTAAAAAGCAGCACGTGAAAGCCTTGAATGTTCAAAGCCAAAATGGGCAGTGGAAGGGAATATCCAAGAGAATATTGATCATCATAGGAAAAACTTTCCTAGCACTGAACAATTAATAGGCTTCCCCCAATTAATTTTGCTTCCCAGACGTCAACTGGGAAGGTTGCAAATCACAATCACATGCAGGGGTGGGCTTCAAAAACCGCAGCAATGGGTTCACTGCCTAGTTGCTGGGTGGGCGTGGCCATAGTGGACGTGGCCTAGCCGGCCTCCTGCACCACGGTGAGGGAGCGTTTTCGCCTTCCTGGAGGTCCAAAGTCTTTTCTGGAGCCTCTGGGAGTGCAAAAATGGCCTTCCCCCAGGCTCTGGATGCTCTAGGGAGACTGGAAACGACTCGTTTCCAGCCTCCCAGAACTTCTGGGAGGCCCTATTTTCACCCTCCCTGAGGTCCAGAGGCTTTCCTGGAGCCTCTGGGAGTGCAAAAATGGCCTCCCCCCCTCCCAGGCTCCGGACGCTCTGTTCTTTTCCCTCCCCGAGCCTCCATGCATGTCCTGTACTTAACCTGCATCCACAGGCCACGTGGAGACTCCTGGGAGGGGCGGGGTGGAGTGGGCAGGGCCAGCCAGGAGTGGGATTTGGGGGTTCAGTGATCCCCGCAGAATTGTCGTTAAGGGTACGCCCAAACCCCCATGAACCCCCAGCAGCCCACCCCTGATCCTACGGCAGCACTGCAACTGTAATAAATGCAAGCTGGTTGTCAAGTACCCAATTTAAGTCATGTTGTAACTTAAGGACAAGTCATACGCCACTTTCTGAAGCTTCATAACTTTGAACTGTCATTAAATAAACAATTATAATCGAGGACTACCTATAATGATATAATATGATCAATGAACATAACTTAAAATGTTACAACAAACAGATCATCAAGTGTCTAGGTCAGGGGTGTCAAACTCGATTTCATTGATGGCCGCATCAGGGTTGTGTTTGACTTTGGGGGGAGGGGCATGAGCAACATAACGTCACTTGTATTGGGGGGGCACCTGTGGTGGCCCGAGCACTCTGCCAGCGAAAACAGGCTCCTGAGCTTTGTTTTCGGCTGGGATGGCCTCCTGCAACCCTCTGTCAGTGAAATCTGAACTTGGGAGAGCCACATTTGGCCCTTGCAAGCTCCGTTTTCACTAGCAGATGCACTACCAGGCCAGATCTAAGCACCCTGTGGGCTGGATTTGGCCCCTGGGCCTTGCGTTTGATACCTCTAGCCTATGCGAATAATTGACTAAACTCTGACTTGTAAATAACCACTCACTTGATTTCCTATTGCAAGTAATATTGTTCTACCACAGTAATTATATCAGTTGGATAAAAGTTGATAGGAAGGTATAATTTTGTTAGGCAGTATGTCTTTGTGATCCATATTTTTAAGAGGAATGTTCATATATGAGTTCTTCAGTTCCTACTCTGCATTTTATACAAATGAATGACTCAAGCTATACAGTTTGTAAACATCCACTAATTTCACAAAATATCCTGTTTATACATAGAATTATTTATTTCTTCCAATAGTAGATCACTGTTACTAATGAAAAATCTAATGTTACAATAAACACAATTCCAAATATAACTTATTTTAAAGCTGGGCAGCCAATAAATTTGATAAATAATAATAAAATTGATTTTTAAAAAGGCAACCACTGAGAACAGGAGTTCAGAATAGCAGCCAGAGATTCCCATGTTGATTCCTAGGTAAATAGATATTTGGACCATTAAAAAACAAAGAAATATAAAATAAGTGTTGCCTTGTAGATTTATGAGACTTATCGATTTCTCGGATTCTTCTTCCCACTAAAGTCATGCACAGTGCTGCATAAGATGGAGCCATTCTTTTTCTGTTATAGTAGGCGGAATCCAAGCTTACAATGGACAATGCTCAGATGACATCAAGGAGGATTAAAAGAGGAGGAGTAGGAGTCTAGACGTGCTTCTTGTTGCTCATCCTTTGTGTCTCATGCTAGCCAAAAGTGATAGCTAAACATAAGACTGTAGAATGTCACTACCACTTGCCTTTCACACAGTGACCAGAAAATGTTAGTAGAAAATAAAACAACTCTAATTACATCATTGAGGAAATGTTTGGTGACAGTAAACACACCTGTAAAAAGGTAGTCCTCGACTTATGACCAATTTTTGTTGTTAAGCAAGACATTTGTTAAGTGAGTTTTGCCCCATTTTACTTTTTGCCACAGTTGTTAAGTGAATCACTGCAGTTCTGAAGTTAGTAACAGTTATTTAAGTGAATCTGGCTTCCCCATTGACTTTGCTTGTCAGAAGGTGATCCCATGACCCGGGACACTGCAACGGTCGTAAATATGAGTCTGTTACCAAGCACCTGAATTTTGATCATATGACCATAGGGATACTGCAATGGTTGTAAGTATGAAAAACGGTCATGTCACTTTTTTCAGTGCCGTTGTAACTTTGAACAGTCAGTAAATGAACTGTTGTAAATCAACTACCTGTAGTGAAGCAAGCTTAAATTCTGAGCTTCTTCATATGAGTAAGATTTAATGCATTTACTTTTTTAGAAGTTAAACTTTTCTGTTTGCTTGATCCCAATTGGAAGGGGCTGTTTGGGCTACTGAGTCCAGTCTGTCACTTCATTGAGGGGATGTCAGTTGCAGCATTTCTGGCAGCCCAACCTGTGCTTCTATGCTTTCAGCAAAGGGGGAACGCATTCATTTCTTATCTTATTTATTTTATTTATGTTTTCTGTCCCATCTGTTCTGCTTACAGAAGTTGTCAGTAGCTTACAGTAATATAAGTAGCCCTTGCCTTATGACCATAATTGAGCTTGCAATTGCGGTTATATGTCATGATGGTCATAAAGTGAGTCACCACATGACCATTCCTGATTTTATGTCCTTTCTTGCCATGGTCATTAAGTGAATCCATTGTTTGCTATGGGCCATTTTTTTGCTGGAAACCAAAAATAACCACCAGTTCCTGGAAAAAATATAAATTGAAAGCACATGACTGTGGGATGCTACAAATGGCCATAAATGTGGGCCAGTTGCTGATTGCCCAAAATGTGGTCATTTGTCTGGTGGGGCAAATGTTAGAACTTTGAATCCAGGAGATAGGTAGATTTTGGGGGATCTGTTATAACTTTGACAAGTTTCTATGTAACTGGTTCATTAGTTGAGAACTACCTTTAAAATAAATGCCACGGAAAAAAGCTAGTACAATGAATATAAAATTAAAATCATTGTAATTAAAATCAGTTCCATTATGGAATTTAAATTAATAGGACGATTTTCTTAGCATTCCTGAAATTGAATATTATTACTATGTGTTCTTTACACATAACTATTAAACAGAATTTGTCCATTTTTTCTGAGCCATCCAAAACCACAGATACTTGAAAAGCACTGTCATTTCTTTTTTAATTCACTAAGTATAGTTATTTTTACCCATAAGAATTAGTTTCTGGTCTGTTTATCATCTTCATTGGCTCTCTCTGTGCTTGTTTCAATTTCTCTGAATGCTTCTTAAAGTATAATGTCCAGAACTGCACATAATATATTATTAAAGCCCATAGTTAGGGATTATGTTGATTATACATAATTTATTTTATTCTTGGGAGAAAGTTCATCCATGACATATGCTACATCATATTCAACTTGTGATCAAATATAATTCAAAAATTATTTTCACATGTATTCTCTCCAGCTAGAAATTAAAAGATAGTTTTCAGACTGGACACTATTAAAGCATAATCTTCCATAAGATCTTTGAATAAAATGTGTTAATCTGAAAAAGTGCTACCAAACTACTTCTGATTTTTGGCTTTTACTCTGTTATTTCAGCTCACTTCTTTAACTTATCAATATAATTTTGAATTTTCTGTCTTCCAGAACAGTATTTCTCAGCTTTGGCAACTTTAAAATTTGTGGACTTCAACTCCCAGATTTCCACAGCAAGCACTGAAGACCACACTTCTTAAACTTGCCACAGCTGAGAAATGTTCTAGAACAGTTTCTTAAAGTGTGATCCTAGGACACTTCATGGTCCCCCAAGACTCTCTTAGGGGTCTGCAAGATCAAAATAGTTTGCCAGCCTACACTGAAAAATAATACAATATTTAAATCACTTCAAATAATCATAAGACGAAATAGCAAATGCAAATCAATTTTAATTTTTAGTATGGTAAATATCAATAAATACAATTCATACAAAATCTCTTATGGAGCCCTTTATAATTTTTGTAAGTAGAAAGAGTCCCGAGAGAGAAAAAAAGTTTAAGAAACACTGTTCTACAACATTATCTATCCCACCTAAATTTGTGTCATCTGAAAATATGATAAGCATTTCCTCCACTTCTTTTGTTCATATCGTTAATAAGTTCTTGAACTCTGTTTGTCCTGCAGTTCATATATTATATTCCAGTGTGGTGAAAAACTGTTAACAAATACTTTTTATCTACCTCTTTTATTTCAATAGTATTGAACAGAAAATCATGGGTTACTGTAATGGTAAAAAGAATAACCTTGAGGAAGAAGAGAAAGAAATGCAACATAGCAAGAGTTAGATTAAAACAAAACAAAACAAAACCAAAAACTGAGTCCCAGGCAGAATGTAATTTGAGACAACAGCTCAAGAAAGGATCTCCCTAGTTTGCAAGAAGATAAAGGGGAGGGGAGGGGGAGAGAGAAGCACATCTCTGTTACTATAACCTTACCATAAAAGTAGTATTAGCTTATATGTTTTTGGTTTCCAAATTTGATCTACCTTGGAAGGCGGACATGTACTTTGTCAAATATAAAGAAATTGTGTGTCCACAGCATTTTCATTACCTCTATTGGAATTATAAATAAACAATTAAGATTTAGTCTGACAAGGCTGGCCTTGACAAATTCTGTAGGTCCCCAGTTCTCCATTCCCTCCCTTTTCAAGATATGAACATTTGCCCTTTTCCAAATCATCTGGTTTTTCTCCTATTCTGCAAAATTTCTCAAAGAGAATACATAAAGATTCTGCCAAACTGTCTGTAACCTAAGTGCAGCCTATCCAATCCTGCATATTTAAATTCATTCAAGGTCAATAGATATTTCCTGATTATATTTCTAATCGTGCTTGAATTGGAATTCTGCCTTTCCAAATGCAGAATCCTTTCACGGAGAGGCTGACCCAAAATAGAAGCAGGCTTCTCAGATTCAAGAAGACAACTCATGAAACACATGGAATACATTCATTAGAAGGCCACCTCGTATTGTTATATCACAGCATACAATTAATTTAGAAATCCCTTGTGATGTGCTGTATTTCAACAGCCATTCTGTCAAGGAACTGTACTCTTGCAAACTTCTCAGATTTAGTGAGTGCACATGGTAGTATTCCCTTAACCATCCCTTTTTGAAAGTGTACTTGTGGAAATTTCCTAGTATAAAGTTTATTTCTGCCCTCTCTAGGCCAGGAACTTACCTATTTCACTGAGAGCCAGAGTCTGATCAAAGAATCAATATCCATTGTGTCTCAGAATGGGCAGGGGATGGAAAGTTAAAGGAGAGGAGCTACTATTGTTTCCCTTTGAATCACAGGTGTGACTTACTCCTCCAACAACACCTACCACTAATGAATACTTACAGTACTAATTAGTACTTATATACTGCAGTTGGAGACTGATTTACACGTCAGGCCTCAAAGTTCAGTCAGTGTACCTATATTTTAAAAACATTTTTGTTTCTTTTCCCTAGTTTATGTATAATCTGATGAAGAGCTTTGCAAAAATTGAAAGCTTGTGCATCTTTTCTTCCATTTTGACCAATCCTCACTAAACTGATTTGGAAAGTTATCATTCACGGAAAAGACAGAATCAGATGCCTTATATTTTTGTGGAGGCATTGTTCTTTGCGTAGAAACTTGTGATCTGGGAAACTCCTTCACAGTCGCGTGCGCAAAAAGAAAGAGTAAGTTATGTGGCAATGCTCATTACAAGCGTGGAAATCAGAACAAAGGGTTTACTTGGGATATTTAGGATATTAACTTTTAATTATTTAAAAGACTAGCATGGATAAATTGAGTTGCCAAGCGGCATCCAACCACGAGAATGTTGAATCAGGCCTTCTGTGATTCATCCATACAACCTATTGTTGGATACATCATCCCCATCCATCAAATTGTTTCTTTAATGGTGCAAAATAGAGGGATTCCCATTGTTCTACATCCCATCTCTATTCTGCTGCCATTATGTACATAAAAAGATTAAACCTAACCAAAGGACACTCCATTTGGGATTGTTGATGCTAATTCCCACACTATTATTATCCATACATTATTTGCTTTTTGCTGATGTTTAATAAAAATCAAGCTATATTTATGGTACCTATAGGGAGGGGCATGTAAGCTTGCTGTGATCTGGATGTGGGGATTGATTGGGAGTGTGATGGGCAAATTAAACTGGAAATTATCTATAGCAGTATTGTGTTCTTCAGAAAAGTTTAAAATGTTATAACTGGAAATTCGGACATAATTTTATTGCTGAACTTTGGCATAAATAGTAAAGATTAATAAAGCAGATGTTTTTTTTAAAAAAAATAATTGAGTTACTAAACAAGGACATCCATTTTCTCCAATTTGTTTCATCTCATTATAGAAATATGGAATATTAAAATGAATAAGCAACTTCATAGTTTTCATTTTAAAAAATTCATATATTGTGACTGCAAATTATAATTCCATTTTCCATCCAATAATGGAGAACTAAAGTACATAACCCATCATTCAGGGATAAATTGTATTTAAAACACAGAAAATACTACTACCGGTAGTAAAATTAACAATTCAACAAAATGTTTTGAAGAATCCTTTACTTAACAATTGGTCAATTCATATTTAGCCTCCCTTATTTAATTATGGTAATAAGTTACTTCTGCTATGGAGAATTTAAAATTAATACTACAGATGAATTTTTATATGCTGCCATGCTCTATGTTTTTTTAAAAATATGGATTTTTGCTCATTTTACTTTATTATTTTTTTATCATGTCATATATACACATATTGTACACATACACAAACACAGAGAGACACATATACACATATAAATGCTATATTAGGATTTTTAAAGGCAATTCTGTGGTAAAAAGGCTAATATAAATCAGTACAGCTGCATGTGGCATATAGAGGTGGAATTACTGAATTAAACATCCAAGACTAATATACAGAGTAAGAATAAATATTGCCTTACGTCAGGGGCATCAAACTCACATTGTCACGGCGGCATGATGTGACATATTGGCACTTTTTTCCCTTGGCTAAAGCAGGCATGGGCGTGGATAGGGCGTGACGCATCTGGCCCATGGGCCAGAAGTTTGACAGCCCTGCCTTACGTAAAATATAATCAATAAACTAGCTTAAAGATAATGGTTTCCATGTATTTTCTTGCCTGTGTTTTCAGTAATTCAATACACATTAGCAATATTTTGACTCTACTGTGTTTTTATTTCTTGCTCTCTCTTTTTTTTAAGATATAAAATGATTTCATGCTTTCTGCACCAGCCATTGTTTGCACAGGTTTCTCAGATTTATATGCACATAGTTTTTCCATAATAGTCTTACAGTACTAGTGTCCTTTCCAGGCAGCTATTACACAAACATTTATACTAATCTCATAACATTTGAAGAATAACTATTGATGTTGGGCAAGGAAACTCTACAAAGCCATAATTTTCAGACCTACTCAATTTGTAATGGGCAAATGAAAAACTCACAAGTCCACTGAAAAAGTTCAACTCTCATCATTCCAGCTTCATAACATTTATACCAATTTCTGCTCATGTTTACCTTAAATCCATCAACAAACTTGTAAATTTCCCACAGTAGGTTGAATAGCTGCTCACAAATTATATAAGGGGACTCTAGCAAAAGAAAATCCAAGTGTAAGCTAGGTTATTTATAATTCATAAATTTTATTTATTGTTATATTCTGCAGTCTGACATTTGAATTACATAGCAAAAAATTCTGGAGGTTGCAATCCTCATATTCTCTATAATTTTAATATCTAAATATTAATAAGAAATTGATTGCTTTTTGAAATGAAGAATGAAAACATTAAATAGGTGACATTTATACATATAGTCTTTCTAATGACTGCTTATTTGTTTCACTTGAGATAAAAAAAGACAGATATAAAGACATAAAGACAGCTCTCCCCATTCAGATGGTTTCATTCATGAAATAAAAGTTCAAGCCTATTGATTACATTAAAATGCATAGCATAGCTGTCTTAAAATCCACAGATGTAACTGAGATTTACAAATATTCCAGAAGAATACCATAAATATTTTTAAATAGTCAACATGACTAACTTCAAACTTACTTAGATCACAGTAAATAGTTAAGGTCCTTTCTTTTTAGGAACTTGCCTTATTTCTACATTTCTACATTCTGTTGCAAGCTTGGAAAAGAATTGTGTAAATCTAAACGAGTAACATATATTTTATTATCTAGCTGTGTTCTAAATTGTCATTGTCACCATAGTTTTGTAAGTGTGGATTTCATAACTGATTTCAGTATTTCAAATGATTTTTTTTCCTAATCAATTAGTGAACCTTACACAATCTATAAGACAGTTAATAAACGTTATATGTTCACAAATGTACAATTCTTTTATTTTATAAAACCTGTCATTGGTTCAGATTTCCCACATGAGATGATTTGAAATAAATTAATGGAAGAAACACTAAAGGGACAGGAAAGGATTATAAAAATATAAAAGTGACATGTATATTTAAATAATTTTAAAAATATGTTTTAATATGCATTTATCACATATATTATTATTTCAATTTTGTCTCTTCTTCTATTTCAGATCTACCCTCTACTGCAATGACACAAACTTTGCAACATTAAAAAGACAACAAAAGGTGAGCATTTCCCATAAGCCAATCGATGTCACAAACGGTTGATTTGTTAAATTAAATAGCAATAGCATTAAGATTTATATACTGGTCTATAGTGCTTTACAGCACTCTCTGAACAGTTTATAGTGTCAGCATATTGCCCCCAAACAATCTGGGTCCTCATTTTATCGACCTCAGAAGGATGGAAGGCTGAGTCATTCTTGACCCAGTCAGATCAAACACCTGGCTGTGGGCAGAGTTAGCCTGCCCTATTGCATTCTAACCACTGTACCACTTTGGCTCTTAAATTAAATACTTATTAAATATACACATTTAAATGCACACATATTTTTCCAATAACATATTTTGAGGGCACAGAGAGGCACCTTCAGGAGAAGAGGAGATATGTGGATTGTGTTATACTTAAGAATGAAGGCAAATATACGTGTCCCAAGTTAATTTGACAGGATCCAAACTGGGTCGGTCACCAGAACGAGAGGTTTAGTCTTCCAAGCTTTCGGTTCCTGACAAGTTCCCTGAGGATGGGCTCCAGTATGAGACCAAAAGCTCAAACTAAATGGTCTGGTCCCGGTGACCAACCCAGATTGGATCCTGTGTGACACTTTTTAAGCTGTTGGGTTCAAATTCTGAGCATATATATTCCAAATATCTCTAGATTGAAACTCCAACGATCTATTTCTTTACCCTATAAGTGATTTGTAAAAATCAAAATGATTAGAATAAGGACAGGATTTTGATTCTAAACTGTTGTCCCTTAAATAAGAATATGATTTAGGCATTTTAGAGCAGCTATTTGATTTTTTTTAACTCAAGGCTGCAAGCAATCGGGTAGTAGTTGGGTAGTAGTCTGTAGTGCTGCCTGCCACTTAAATTGCAGAAAATTTAGCATAAGAGTATGATTTTTAAATATTTTTAAAACAATAAAATAAATCTTCACAGGAAACAATGGGAGCATAACTTTGTTCTTACCCTTTGAAAAACAGGGTTTTTTTTAAAAAAAGAGTATGTTATCAGGCAGTTAGCTAACAGGCATATCAGAAAAAGAGGACTAGCCTCTTCAACATACTATTCACATTTTTCAGCTTGATGTTACAGAAGCCAGAGAGCCACAGATTATGTTTCCTTCTATTTTCTATAGTCATTATCATCCCACCTTTTTCAAGAGATGAAATAATACCTGTGGTATATTTTGGGGATTTTTTTAGCCTTGTGGGAAGCAAGGACAGAAAAAGCAACTCTGGTTTTTGTTTTTGTTTTACTGCTTTTCAACAGGAATAATATTACAATCAGATCTGAGAACATGAACAGTGCAGGAAAACTCTTAACAAACCTTAACAAACCAGTCCGAGCAATCTTAAATATATCATGAGGGACCTTTGCATGATTGATTAGTTTGTTTTTTTCAGAATCTGACTCCAAATCCATAATTTAAAGATTTCTATTTCTTCCCTTATTTGTCACAGTATTCGTCTTTTACATATTACTACTAGAAAGACTATTGCCTAACTGCTCCAGCTTTGCTGTTACAGAAATAACCTTATCCTCCATAATCTTACCTAAATTTTTGTTGCATTCCTCCTTAATCTCCTATTTGCATTTTTAGTACATGTATATATTTATCTGTTCCTGAGCTCCAACTTCTCCTTTTCTTCAATCTCATTTGTTCTATCAGATCCTGATTATTCTTGAGATCATTCCTGCTCTATCTATATTTTCCTGTGATTTCTCTTAAAAGAGCTCTCATTTCCGTTTTCTGGTTATATGCCTCTGGTTATTGACATTCTTGATTTACATATCCTTTCTTATTCTTTCTTGCTTGAAGATAAAAGCCTGTTTCCAGTCATTGTGTATGCCTCTATCTCATTGCTCAAGCCTTTCATCCTCTCTCTGATTATCATGATAGCTTGTTGTGAAAGCCACTTGGATCTTTTCCTGATTTAAACGTTGGGAATATTTTCTGTTCCCTTGCTTTTTGCAATATAGTTCCTTCTTGAAGGTAGTTGGCTTCACTCAATCCTGCAAAGTTTCATTTTTTTTTCTTATCCTCATGCTAGGTTACTCTTAGTTTCAGCATATTTTTCTTTCTTATGCTTCTAATATTTTAAAACGAGTTATTTACAATATATTTAGTTAAAAGCAACATTTTGAGAATTTTGAAGAATTGTCTTTTAATTTTAAAGGGCTGTAGTGTTGCAAAATTTAAGGATTTCTGATTTAGAATATTCAGTTTCCTTTTTTTCTATCGTTATATAATTGGAATACATTTTTGTATATTTCTACTAATTGTTTATTTCTCTTTTTAAAAAAAAGTGCCTCTCTTTACTTCTAGTTATTATGGGAAGAGCCACTTATACATTTGTATGTATTAAACTACCTATTTCTTATGAAATATGTGAAATTCAGAATAGGAAGTTAATTTGAATCCCTGATTGAAATCTACTTTCATAGCTTAAAATCCATTTGTTTGTTGAGGAAGCGATTATTTAACTGGTTACTATAACAAGGCTAGATTTCAGTGGCTGGCTTTTAAATGATAATTTAATCATGGTTTCATTTTGTTAAATTGTTTTAGCCTAAAATTGGAAGCCAGCCACTAAAAGCAAATGTGGACAGGAACAAAACATGTCAATAAGGTTTGAAAGTAGTTTTAATACTAAGATTATGATTATGATCTCAGTATTCATATTTAATCTTCACATACATACATACACACCACATGCGGGTACCAGGACAGCTACCCCAACTCATTAAACTCTCTGCATGAAATATTACTTGAAACAGAATTTGCCACATTATATAAATAGGAAGTTAGACCAGTATTTGAATTAATCACCTGGATGAGTCAAAAGATTTGTAGGTATTTGTTTAAGCAATTTTGGCTTTGACCTTTAAAACCTCAAATAGAAACATATTTCAACTTTGTGTTTCAAAGGCTAACAAACGTGAAAGTCCTTTTTGGCATAGATGTTTAAATGGAATGTCCGTAAGTGTGACTGCTGAACATAAGAATTCTATTCCATGATAGAACAAGAAAAATGAGAAACCAAAATAGTAAATTTATCAAGACAGTTGTGTTTGGCAATTGTATCCAAGGAGCCAAGTTAAAAAAAAGGCTAGTTAGTTCTTAGATTACTTTTTTATCTTGCTTAACGAAAACAAAACTACTTCACAGAGCTAGTCATGCCAGAACTAATAAAAGTATCATTCATTGTTTCTGCAATAGAGATTGATTGTATTACAGAGGGTAAATACTAAGGTATACTTTTTTCTTTTACAGGGTTGGGAGAGAAAACAACACAGCATTTTAGCTCTCTCAGTCATCTTGAAGAAACATACTGTACATAAAAACAACCCAGCTTCCAAATCTTGTTTGTGAGACGGAATCGGTGTTAGTTATATGAATGTTTTTATAAATGATACTGCAATCAATAATGTAGCATAGATTTATACTAAACACAAAAGTATTGGTTGGATAAAAAGATTTTGTACATCTAGAGTATCCCTCCCCTTTTTTTTAAACAAAGAAGACAAAGTCTTCTCTTTCCACATATTGTCAAAAGATGCCAGCCAAAACACCCATCTACTTGAAAGCTGACAATAATAAGAAAGGAAAGAAATTCAAGTTGAGGGACATTTTGTCTCCAGATATGATCAGTCCACCGTTGGGTGACTTCCGCCACACAATTCACATTGGGAAAGAAGGACAACACGATGTGTTTGGAGACATCTCTTTTCTGAAAGGAAATTATGAGCTTCTACCTGGAAATGAGGGAGAAACAGCAGCCAGCCAATGTGAAGGATGCAATGAATTCCTAAGGGCAAACAGCACTTCTGACTCAGTGTTTATTGAAACTCCTTCCCCCGTCCTTAAAAATGCCATATCGCTTCCTGCCATCGGAGGTTCTCAAGCCCTTATATTGCCCTTGTTGTCACCGGTGACATTTAATTCAAAGCGGGACTCCTTGGGACCCCTGAGGAATCCCAGGCATAGTTGTGAGCCCGTAATGGAAGAAAAGTTGCAGGAGAAGAGCAAACACTTGGAGAATGGAAAAATATACAAAGATGACATCACATGGAAGCAGAAAGCGCCAGCATCATATTATACTAATGGAACAGACAGCCATTCAACCAGCCATTCAGAACAATACACCAAATGGCAAACAGAGGAATTCCTTGACAACCCCCATCTGTCATGTGATCAAACCAAGATGCAGCCTAAATCAGACGACCCTCTGTCAGACCTGGCAGAGCCCCTCCTTTCTTTGCAGCTTGACCTTGGACCCTCTCTTTTGGATGAAGTACTCAGTGTAATGGACAAAAATAAATCATAGAACTTGCTGCTTTGTGCCCTCTCAGTTTTCTTCAAATAAATATATTTGAAATGTGCAGACACCATCCATCCAATATCAAGCAATTAAAGTTGCAATTTGATACATTACTGATAGTCTCACAGTGTTTTTGCTTATTCATAAAAAGGTGTCAAACCTCAACTGATTTGAATGAGGAAAATTAAGTAAATATTTAAATCTCAGCTATGGAGAATAAATGGAAAAAAAATAGGCTTACCTTTGGATGGATTGTGCCTTTTGTGTGTATATAAAGTAATTGGTTCTTTTTGCAATTGACATGTTTTCTAAAAACAAATGACTTTAAACTATTTTTTTACACATTTTTTAGCATGGCAAATGTTTTCAAATGAGTACATATTTTAATGACACAATTTTTCAGCTGTATTAAAATGTTTCATTAAAACAAGAAATATCAATGTAATATTTGAACTTATTCTGAAAATCAGAAAGTGTTTGATTCTCAAATATTCCGTGTATGCCAGGCAGAAGTTTTATAAAATAAAAATAATTAGTTTAAAATTATTTGTAACTCCCCAGAATGATGAAATTCTTTTTACTAGTACTACTATAACGATTGTTGTTATTGTATTAGCATTTTTTTAAAAATTCTGGCTGCACTGTTATCGTTTAGTGTTAATGTATAGTTCTAAACTGAAATGGGAATGGCTTTTTCTGTTCAACTATTAAGAATGTGTAGCCAATACAAACTGGTACCACTGAAGTTAAGGGCGATTCCTGTGCAAGCTTACGCCAATACATTTTCAGTACTAGACAATCTGAAGAAATAAAGTGAAGTTAAAGCTGCATTATTTTATGAGCTGAAATCTATTTCTATGCACATTACACTTTTAACAACTCCTACAAACAAACTCTTGTGATTGCACCAGAGAACTGTTGTTTCTTTCCTTTTTTTGAGAATCTGAGTATAAACTGTATATTTGTGTGCATTCACATAAAATCCATATTTTGATCTTTTAACTTTGTCCTCTTGGTTATTAATATTGACAAATGTTTAAAATTTTGTGATGGATTCTTTACATTTTAGAAGGAATTACAATGCTCAGAAGAGGTTGTGCTAGAGCAATTGGTATTCAGGGACTATTGTGATGGCCCTGAGTTGCGTAGATACTTTGTGCAATACAATAAAGAATAAATATGTAAAATCGTGTTTGTGGCTGCTTTATATATTATAAAAGAATGGATTATTTTAAAATGTGGCTGAGTATTATTTAACATATTCCCATTACATAGTTCTAACTAGTAGTAGCACTGTATAGCAGTTGCTATGATTTTAACCAGGTTAAATATGATATATGAACAGAATGAATCTGTGTCATGAGCTGTGTACACCAGTGTTATAATTAAAATAAAATAGTATCTTCATTTTTATTGCAGTTCAGATTTCCCTACTCGAGTTTTTCAGTTAGTGTATGGAGCACTTGTGTCACTATTATATCAACTATACAATACAGATTTGTATACAGGTGGAAGTGGATGTCTAAACATGGTTCTGCTATTGAACTACATGAGATCTCTCTTCTAGGGCTTAATGCTCACATACTTAAAGTTATTAAAGTAGGACATCCATACATTATGTCTTAAAAATCTGATATAAAGTTATCTGTTTTCATTATTTATATTCACAAAGCTAATTCATTCCATTTTAACAAAGATAGGGTGGCCTATTTTCCCATAACATTTATTACCTCTGCAGTGTTAGTTATTAAAATTTTGCCAGAGTTGGAACGGTTAAGGAATGCTACCTAATGAGATTTCTGATAGATGTGATACATGAAGGCAATTACATTGGGCATTAAATCAAGAACAGTAGTGGAGCTTTTACATTACATAATTGTAACCTTCCAAAACCTAGTGCCTTGCAGGTGTGAATAGCTTTGATTCCCCATAAACCCCAGCCTAAAAGTAGGCTTCTAAATCTAAATCTCACAACAGGCTATAGTTTTTTTTCTTATATTTAGTGACTTCATTCATACAATACATGTAGCTGGGTCGATTAAAAGATGTCGCCAGGTCGTATACTCCACATGCTAAGTATGGTTCATGTTGACTTTTTTGTGTCTGAACCTTGAGTGAATCAAGTCCACTTGGTTAGGTTACTCAACAAACCCAGAAAATCAGTTGTCAGGTTTCAGTATTTTGCATATAGCCTGCAGGTTCACCTAGCACGGGTGTCAAGCTCACATCGTCACGGCAGCGTCACATGACGTATCGGGACTTTCCCCCCCTTCGCTAAACTGGGCATGGCCAACGCGTGACGCAAACTAAGGTTTTGACAGTAACAATATGTAGTGTATTGTACAGCAACTACCATGACTTTAACCAGGTTAATATGTTGTATGAGTGGACCTGATTTCCAAGGAGAAGAAAGCAAAGCCCAAGCAAAGCACGGATGAACTCAATAAATGTGAACTTTCTACCTTTCTGGCAAATCAGCAAAAAATACTAGAAGTGTTGGAGGATTGGGGGAGGGGGTCTGTGGGAATGGTTTCATCTTTGGCAGGGCCAGGTAGTCTTTATTCAGAGTAGCTATAATGGAATCAGAAAATACAATTTTCCAGGACCTGCACTGACCAGAAGTCTGATATTTTTGGCTGCACTGCAAGTTTGAGGCAATCTGTTATGTTGCCTTTAAGAAAGTGCTGTTCTTTGGAAAGGAATCTCTCACTAGGGAAATATATCAGGTGATCTTGCAATTAAGATAACACCTTTCTGTGTTTTGTATTCTTTGATTATTTCCCTTGTCACTTTACTGGAGAGAGAAAACTATTTGAACAAAATAGCAACTGCTTCTACCTGAGTTCATCAAATGGGAATGCTGATGTTGTGAGAACCTGACTGTTTTCACAGCAGTAGACCACTCAGGAGACACTGCACAAAACAAAGAAAGCTAGTTTGAAATACATGCCAAAGGCAGTCCTTCTGATATGGCTTCTTTTCTAATGCAGGTTTTGAAGGTTTGCGGCATGAAATAAGGAGTGTGATCCAAGATACTTATGCACTGTTATAACCCATTGGTATCATCCCAAAGAGTAAATACATGCTTAAATGCATTTCATTGGAATTGGTGATACTTTAATTTTCACCAATTCTATCTTCTTTTGCTTTTCAATTCAGGGTAAAAATAAATTGGAGTTGGTACCAAAGAAGTATTTAATAGATAGCTTGGGAATAAAACTATTTGCCAGAGAAAGATACACCTTTATTAGGACAAGTCATCACACTATACAATTAGGAGCTAGATCAAAAGTTCTGCAGAAAACTTCTCAGTGATGAATCAAAATGTTGTATTTTTCTATTGCATGGGTGTCAAACTCGCAGATCACATGACGTATCATGACTTTTTTTCCTTTGTAGGGCTGGGGTGGGCGTGGCCTGCACATGACACATCTGGCCTACAGGCTGCCAGTTTGACACCCCTGCTCTATTGTATGATGGACTGCACTATTTCAGTATAAGAAATTGTAATTGCTAATTAGGAATTCAGAGAGTTATAGTACCAAAACAATTGAAGCTCACCAGTTTGGAGAAATAAATAATAGGAGGCAATTGACTTAAATACAACTGTGGATTTTCAATTGGAATTTAACTTACCTTCTTTAGCACTCTGGCAGTATTTGAGCTCTGGTGCTAAACTTGGCCCTGAGGCTCGGGTTGCATTGGAAATTCCTGATGCTTTCTCCATCTTGAAATTAATAAATAAACTTAACCACCCCAATGTAGAGTGCTGAACAAATCTTTCCACAGCTTAATCAGAAAAGCGATAAAGCTGGATTATACATTCTTTACTGCAGTGGAATTCTATTTTAATCTAATTCTCACTGGACCTATATTATTCATAATTTGAAATAATTGCCTTGCATGTTCACTGGACCTTTGACCAATAACATCAACCAGGATTTACAGATCTTGCTGGAGATAGACTGCATCTAGAGTAGGTTTAATCAATATGTCATGGTTTTGTCTCATCCTTACCCTATTCTGGCAAGATGCAAAGCAATAAATTATCCTTGTCCTTGACTCAGCCTTAAAAATGGTCAGCTCTCAATTTGATCCTCAGCACATTCCATCAAAAACAGGAGGTTACAACAACATACTCAAAAAGACAGGTTTATGGACTGCACTGGGAGTTAAGATAAATTGTTCCTTAGTGAAAGAAGCATTGATCCAATAGGCTTTGAAATTTTGAATGAGGATCTTCTAGAACTTGCAGTCAAAAAACAACATTAACTAGCATGCTGCTAGCACATTTTTTAATATATCTAAATTTCTCGATACTTGCTTCACTTTCTTATTTCCAGTTATAGTTCCTGTTTTAACTCTTTAATTGGTTCAAAAGACATAGATAAGGCTATATATGATATTTTGGAGTGGTTTTGTTTAAATATCTTCTTTTCTATAAATAATGTCAACATATTTAAAAAAAAACATGGGGTAGGTTGGATTATTTTGCAAATAATATAGATTAGCAATTCTCAACCTTGGCAACTTTAAGATAGGAGAACTTCAACTTCCTGAATTACCTAGCCAGCATAGTTCGCAGGGAGTTGAAATCCATTTTTCTTAAAGTTGCCAAAGTTAAGAAATGCTGATATAGATGTTTAAAGAAGTAAGGGACAGTCATGTTTTCACATGCTTTACTGTTGGTTCAAAACAGGGCAAGGACCAGGGGAGAGTAGGGCAAAGATATTTAGAAATCATCTAAGATTGGACAGAGATGCTAAATGTTGCCCCTTTACACAGTAATAAACTGAAAACCTTTCCTCACATGCAACTAACCGTGTTACAAACATCTACCAACTTGTAGCTGTGTCCTCGTGACATTTCCTTCACCAGCCCACACTTAAAGCAGCCTTAAATCATCCATAGCTCTACCATTGTTAAATTGGTGTTTTCCCCTTATGCCAACATAAGCTTTCCTTAGATATCTGTATATGCACTCTATCAGACATTCCTCAGTTACCCTTGATATGAGATCAGCATGGCTTCCATCAGTCATTTTAGATTGGTACAGGGATATATATCTCTTCTAAGCAGTCTCTGGGCATTATTCTTTCAAAATGGGGTCTCTCTTTGATTGTGCTTGTCAGCTATTTTTTTCGGCTGCTTTTGAACATGATTTTGATACTTTTCTGGCACATGTTAAGCCTATATTTAAAAGGAGCCCAGTTCTCTAATAATGGAGCTTCTTTTGAGTGCTTCAACAAAAAACCCCCCTGCAAAACCACAAGTTTTGAAAGATTATTAAAACAGCCAGTCTAGTCATTGTCAAAACTCATCTCCTTCCCCAAACCCAGTTGCATCTCTCATGTAGAAGAGTGATTGGTGGATGTTTCCCAGCTGCCTGTTTGGTGAGAAGGCAGAGAAACAAAGCTGGGGGAATTCACCCATTCCTGTTCTTAATGTGTCTTGTTCACTGTTAAGGGCTTGTATTGTAATGTCCTTACATAGGTGACAGATAAAGATCACTAGTAGAAACAGCATATTTTATGCTAGTAGTTTTCTGCTGGGTTCAAGACCTGTTGGATAGTATTAACTAATCATGAGAAAAATATTTATGTTAATGTTGAGAAAGAGAAGTTCACTTTTTCTAAAACTCAATGCTCTTTCTTAGTTTCTTCAGAACAGAATTCTGCTAAGTGGAGGCCTAAGTAAGCTGAGCTAAAACTGTGGTTAAAGAGATGTAGAAAAAGAGCTAGTGCTTAAAAGCAAACAATCTTTTCACGCTATTCATTATCTTTTTCTTTTCAGTGCCATTTACCTCTTTTTTACATTTAATGGATAATTTAATATTGGCTGTCTCTGCCTCACCCACCCTCTCTCCCTCCCTCCAAAAAAACAAAAAACCCCACATCCTTCAGGATCCCTGATATAACAGAACTGAAGGTTGAAATATAAGTATTCCATGTCAAAATGTGAAATAATCTTAATCAAAACCATAATGTATTTTATACGCCCATTACTTTATATAGCCATTTTATATTTGACTTTGGTAAGCTGATTAAAAAATATGCATTTACTCATGTGGTGTAATGTATAATATTAATTCTATTCATGTATAAATATATAACATAGAAATTATACATTAATATAAATATACTATTCAGATATTAATAGCCATTTTGATCTAATGGTTAAGGCACCAGGCTAGAAAGCAGGAGATCATAAGATCAATAGCAATAGCACTTATACACCACTTCACAGTGCTTTAAAACCGTCTCTAAGCAGTTTTCAGAGTCAGCATATTGCCCCCAACATTATGGATCCTCATTTTACTGACTTTGAAAGGATGGAAGGTTGAGCCTGTGAGAATCGAATTGCCAAACTGCTGGCAGTCAGCAGTCAGCAGAATTAGCCCGCAATACTGCATTCTAACCACTGCGCCACCAGGGCATCAAGTCCTGCTTTAGCCATGAAAGCCGGCTGGTTAACCTTGGACCAGTCACTCTCAGCCCAGCCTCCATATAGATTGTTGTTGTGGGGAAAATAAGAGGAGGAAGTTGTGTTGGCATTGGTAGGCACGTGGGTGGGGGGGGGCAGGGTGCGGGGTGTGGGGGAGCCAGCCAGTGGTGGGATTTGCCGGTTTGCTGAACTGCTCAGAATCTTAACAACCGGTCTGCCCGAACTAGTGCGAGCTAGCTGCAGCCCACCTCTGTGTGTTGGACATGTTCACCTTGAATTATTTGTAAAAATAAATGTGGATAGAAATATTTTTTTAAAAAATACTTAAGGATCATATGATTTATCACAGTAAACTCTTACATTGCTTCCCAGTTGATCTGGCTGTGCAAAACAATTTATGCATTTCAATAATATTTAATAATAATCAAATGACTTTTTAAAGGTGAAAATTACTCCGATAGGCAGCAATCCTTTGGTTCATTGCATAGGCAATCCCTCCAGAAGAATAACAAAGATAATTATGCTGCATGCAGTTACACTGTCTTTAGTTTTGCTGGCCCACAAAGGTAGAGAATGGTGCATGGTTTTCATTAGACAATTAATTGGACAATATTCATGACACCACTTTCCATCATTTTATGGCCACAGGCTCTGCAGAAAATCCCCGGAGACAAGATGATGAATGCTGACTTTGGACTGCAAACTTATCTCTTCTTAAGGAAGAGTAGGAATGACAAGGCAGGAATTCATTAAGAAAAAAAGATTTAAGCTGTTCTGCCCTGCTTGGTGCCCCCCAGAACTCTGGCTCTAAAATTCCCTTTAGCTCCAGCCTATCCATATCTATAGTCTAAAACATCTGAAGGGCACCAGATTGAAAAAGTTTAGTTTAAATTATAGGCAAGCAGACTGAATAGTGCAAACATACTACCAAGGCATTAAATTCTAACCTTGTTCCAAAATCTAGGCCTCATTCTCTGTGCTGCACTTCAGGAAACTTAAGAGCAGAAGTGGACATTTCCAGGATATTTATTTGGAAGAACAAAGATGTAAATTGAGATTTACTCCCAAATAAATGTATACAGAGCAGAATACGGTTTATTTCAATAAACTACTCTTCCTCCCACAACCTGACTGAGTATCTTGATCTAGAAAGACCAAAACAGCCACATAGGTAGGGTCCAATCTTTTCAGCTGGAGGCCTCAGTGCCAGGATTGTTTTATCAATTATCTTCATTGGTTATTCTGCAAGCTCTGGGGCTGAAGAGCAGGATTTTAAAAAATTGATCTAAATAAATCAATACATATGTTATTTCAGTAGGGTAATTTGCCTTGATGTCAAAGGTAATTCTCAAGTAATTGCTCCTCCACCACCAATTTTGAAGAGAATTGCTCTTTGTTACAGGGGTGCCACTGGGGCTGTCAACAGACAACACCCCTAATGCAGATCAAACCCAAACATTTATAAAATGGTCCACAGCTGTGAACACTGGAAGGAACTGCCAGCATGGGTTCCAGGGAGACAGTTGTTTAAAACTAGCTGCAAAGCTTTGCTGAAATGAATAGTGCTTTTCTCGTTCATGAATCAAATATGTGTGCAGTGTATCCTCACTTATCTAAACAGCCTGGGGCCCTCCAAAGCAACCAGACAATTCACAAGCTGTGATAAATCTCAGAGTTATGTACACAGAGGTTACACAGCTGAGGAGGTACCTGGAACTCTGAAAATGTAACATACAACTGTTTCGTCTACTGTATGTATACTTTACAGAACTACAGTTGTATGTCCATGGACATTCATGTAGCTTCTATTCTGAAGACCCTCTCTCCAATCCCAGCTATACCATTTCATTGAAAAAAACAACCCCTAAATGATCGGTCCTCTAATTTACTGTATAAATTAAATAATAACCAAAAAAACCCCTCCCCTTCTGTCTCCATGACTTACAAGAGGAAAAATAAATAAATCTTAGTCCAGTACTCATCATCCAACTCACAGAAGCCTTTGCACCCCTTTTAAGGATGGCTCGTGCCTACCCAAAGTTCATCAACTTCATAGATCCTGCATTGGAGTGCAAAGTCAGTGGACCCATTGCTTTGTACATGGGTAAGAATCAGAAGATTTGTCCATGGGTAGCATGTTGGTAATGTCATATTTAAACAGACACAAGGAAACAGGAATGTCTGCATGGATAATACAGTCAAGCTGGCAGATGCATGTGCCAGTTTACATAAAACATAAAAAAGAGGAAGAATTTTGATTCTGAGGTCAGAGTTGACTTCTTTGATCTCCCTGGACACCCTTGCAAGTTAACATATTTTAGGCTGCCATGAGCCCCAATGACATTATTTATATATTTCATCTTGTGATTTGATTTTAATGTAAAGCAACTTGTTTTAATTGATTTGATTCATTTTAACACAACCATCCTACTTTTGTACAGTTCGGGGGGGGGGG
>JANHFL010004327.1:87140-106148 GCA_032468155.1 Oxyrhabdium leporinum
ATAACATATTACATAATCAGTAAATATTAATATAAGAATAGAATTGTATTTTTATTTACCTTTGCAAATATTTGTACTCGGACGACACACCGTGTAATGGAAGATTTGTATTGTAATAAAATAAAAAAAATTATTGGATAAAAAAAAAAGTAATGTTACAAAGTATTACTTCACAGAAAGAGTAACGGAAGCTTGGAACCAACATCAAGAAAGGTAATGGGTCAATCATCAGTAATGGAGAGTTTAAACATGCTTGGAACAAACACATGCCCATCATCCAAAAACATAAAATAAATAAAATAAAATATAAAAGCAATAATTAATAACCACAATCATGTTCATAATCATAACAATTAATAAATAAGAAATAAGAAAAAAACTCAAAGGGCAGGTTCAGTGGACCACTAGGTCTGCCTTCAGTTTTCCGTGTTTCTATGTAAACAACTCCTTTGAGATATCTGGTGCAGGCTGTGATAACAAACTGAAATAAAATATGCAAATCCTTCAATATTTTACCAATCTTACCAATTATGGTTTTATTTAGACTTAAGAATACTTATACCCAGTACAAAGAAATGGATTTCAGTTTACAAATGGTCTCTTCAGTTCTATCTTATTTCCTAATCAAGTAAAGTTTGTCATGTTTTTAACAGGCTAGAGTCAGACATTCTGCTAGCACTAAAACAAATGACAGCAAAACATTTAAATGGAAGCCAAAGACTGAAAACTTCATATACTAAATTGTCCTTTTCCAGTCCTCTTTATAATGACTTCTCTTAAAAGGGATTTGCCCCAACTAATCATTTAACTCACCCTAAAAGTTGCTGGTGATTGCTAGTTGGTATTTATAAATGTGCTCTGCTAGTCTTCTGGTTCGCTGTCCTACACAGTGGCTATTACAGTCCTTACACTGAATGTTGTAAACAATTTCTTCATGGACTACTGAGTCTTTTGGTTTACCTACTTACCTGGATCTTACTTACTTTGTTTATTTACTGGGTCTGACTTATTTGGTTTAATTTTTTACTGGGTCTTCAATAAATCATAAGACCTAGGAGCCTCAAAACAAACAAACAAAAAACAGGAATCAACACTCCAGTAAAAGAACTGTGGAAAAGCCCTACTGATTTGTAAAGCTTCTATATTTAGAGGTAGTCTATTTCTCCTCTTGTCAGCCTTGTGAGGTAGTCCAGACAAGAAGCATACGCACATGAAGCAATTTTGCTTTATTGTAAGGTTACATTAACATAATCTTGCAAGCCTGAAGATATATTTCTCCTCCTTTGCTTTTCCAGCCCAAGAAATGTGAGAGAGTTCCTTTAAATACATTTCCTGTGTCCATATTCCTGTTTTGGACTAAGGTGTTACTTCATACTTTAGGTGTTTAGTAAATGTCAAGTTTGCCAACACAATTTCAGGGTCTAAATCCAGAGGGCCAGTCAAGTGGACAGCCACTCCATTCACAAGTTGAGCCAACCATTTGTATTAAAAATTATATGTGAAAATCTCTGAAGCAACCTAATGCCCCATTCTAACTTTTTGGATGAAAACCAGAGCACAATTCAGAAGAAGGTAACCCCGGTGGAGGCTAACCATAGCTCCTAAACCAATCCTAAAATAGCTGTACCTAAGATGAACAAATAAAACAGCCTGCCTTCCACTGAGGATCTGTATTCTACATGAACCAGAAATAGACCCCTCACATCCTGGAATAATCTATTTCAACTTCTCCCCGCAGGATGCTGTTATAGAGTATTACATGCCAAAACAACCAGACATAAAGATAGTTCCCCTGCCCCCATGCCATCACTCTTCTGAACACTTAATTTCCACAGCACTGTCTTAGGTCTAAGTATATTTACCCATGTAGTATCGTTATATTACTATTATCCTTCACATCTTTACTATTACCTTCTCTTATTGGTATGATGGTGATGATGATGATGATGATGATGATGATTACTCTGTTGTTTTGCATATACACTGAGAGCTTCAGCACCGGAGACAAATTCCTTATATGTCTAATCACACTTGACCAAATTAAGCTGTTCTGTTCTGTTCTAAAACAGATTTCTTTTTCTTTCCCAGGATGAATCTGGCCTGCTGCAGAAGTATGCATCAGTCTATTAACCTAAGATAATAGGGCCACAAAAGGCATTAAGAAATGCCCGGTGTGGAAGAACTGCTCCTTACAGATACAAGGAAGCAGATAGCACTGCTTGAACTGGCACAAATTGGGAAATACTACTTTGGATGAGGAGCTGGAAAGCCCAATCTGATATTGCCTTCCAATGAGCTGGGGGTAGGTTGAAGATGATATTTTTAGCTTCTGCCTTTCAGAAATGGTCACTGACCTATACTTTCTTTGGGGGCCATTGGGAAGAATAGGTTTTATCCCCCTCCCCCAAGAAAAAAATATATTAAATTTTAAAGCATTTTGTCTATGTGCAAGTGAGTGTTTCTGAGAGTGAGATTAGATTTTATATGTATAACCCCCAAAAAAGATTTATTTACAATGTTATTGGGCTAGATAAAGCATAGCCCAATGTTATTGGGCTAGATAAAGCATAGCAACTGGCTAGCCATATTCTAGGGTGAGATCTAGGGAGAGGAGAGGAGAGGAGAGGAGAGGAGAGGAGAGAAGAGAAGAGAAGAGAAGAGAAGAGAAGAGAAGAGAAGAGAAGAGAAGAGAAGAGAAGAGAAGAGAAGAGAAGAGAAGACCATTGCTGGATAAATAGAAATTAGCCTTCTTAGGAACTAGTACAGGACTGTCAAACTCCCGGCCTGGGTGCCTGATGCATCACGCACTGGCCACACCCATGCCTGGTTTAGCGAAGGGGGAAAAAAGTCCTGATACTTCATGGGACACCGCCGTGACGACGTGAGTTTGTCTAGTAGATCTTTTAGCACTCAGCTGTGTGTTTAAGGTGATCAGAATGTAGAGGCTTCTATCTTCCATCTATCCAAAACTCTTATTACCCATTGTTTAGATTATCTCTAGCTTTTCCTTCCAAAGATAGAAGAAAAAGCATACAAGCAATATTCTATTCAGTTGCTTAGATTAGAATAGAAGGTACAATCTTCTGCTCATTTAAGACAAGGATGGGGCAGCTGTTTGATGGCCAAACCATGTAACATTTGGGGGAGCTTAAGATCACAGAGTGGATAGGACAATCTCATACACATTGGTGGGACTAAATTTTGAAACACAGTTTGGGAGAGCTATTTTAGTAGGGTTACCAGATCTGAGTTGTAAAAATCTAAACAATCATTAGATGGCCGCAACTTATTAGAATGATCTGTACCTTTTTGCTGCCATCCTGTGGTTATCTGTGGATTTGCAGCCAATATACAGAACCCTGATTTTGGGTTGTATACTCCTGTTCAGTGTTCATGTATTCTGTCCCATCTCTTTGACCAGGTTTTTCCCATATACAATTACAAGAGGAACCCTGGCTGCATCAGCCTGGAGTAGCCAGCAGGAGTTAGGCAGATCTCAGTGTCTGGTTACATCATCAACCATAATTATGTGCTAAATCATGTTCATGGGAAAATTGCATTAGAAGAAGAGGAAAAACACTATCTTAGCACTGAAAGAGCTAAAGAAAACATAAGGCTCCCTCAGCTGTGGAAGGAGTGAGGATGCTTTGGAGACAGTGTAATGAGAACATACCATAAAACAGCAGTAACCAGTTGCCAATTGGGGTATCTGTGTGTGTTGGGGATGAGCTCTAAAATGCTCAGTGCATAGTTGGCTCCATCTAACAGGCCAAGTACTCAAGAGGACAAAAGTTCAGTCTATACTTCAAACATGATTTTTCTTCCTTACTTTTCTGTATTTTACAATGCAGTTTTCTGCAGGGACGTTAATAACAGCAAATGAAATTTAAAAAAAGAAAAGCTTATTACTTTTAAATCTAGAGAGGAAAAATAAATGGAAACATTAAGCATAATAAACTTGCCTGTATCTTAGCAACTGTACAGAGAATATCTCCCTGGTTTCTTACAGTTTGATGGTTATCAGTAGTTCATGCAAACAGACATTTCCATTTTAAAATTGAAAATAATTTTTTTGTTGCTTTTATAGGCTGCCACTGAATTTTGGATGCACTGTGGTGTTCTCTAGGTAATTTCCCCCCTCTACTCATAGGTTCTTTATACTGTAAATCCTCTCTGAAATACACCATGCTAATAGCTCTAGGTTCCTATGCATGCCATGAAAATATCGGAGAAATCAATTTTCAGCTCAGAAAGGCACGAATATCCATTAGCATCTTCAAAATCGACAAAAAGATCAATAGTAACAATCCTAGGTTTCATTTTTGTACAAACCAGTACTCCATTGGTTTCAAAGCTTTTTAAAGCATACATTAAGAGGTATAAAAAGAGAACATTAAAAGCAGCAAAATTGATTTCTATATTTTTGGAATACATAGTTCATGACGATCAAGCCCTTGAACTTTCCTAAACTCCAAATGATATTAAATGATACAGAATATAGATTAGTGAATATTTTGAATATTTACAGAATGGAAGCAAAATTAAAACCGATGATCTGAAATTCTCAGATGATAAAGATGCAACCTTATCCAAAACATTATTAAGTCATTCTCCTGATAAAGCATGGGAAAATCTGTTAAATTCAGGATCAGTTTTAAAAGAATACAACATTAAAGAACATTGCTAACAGAATGTAGAGCTGTGCAAATCTTTGAAAGATGCTTTCCTTTTATGAAGATCTGAATGGAACTCCCCAAAGCTTATTTGAAAAGCAGACTGACCCTGTTACTTCTAAGATTAAAGAGAAGTTGTAGTACATTGGATTACTGTTACCATCAATAATATTTTGATCTAGTATTGTTATTTGATTATTTTGGGATGCTTAATACAATTCTTGCAGACTCTCTGGAGTTCTTCCAGAGTTCTAGGAAAACAAGCAGCAGAAAAACTGACTCCTAACTCTTGCATCTTTGTTTGATCAATAGAAAATACATAAGAATAACAACAAAGTAGAATTTGTTTTCAGGATTTATAAGATTCAGCCACTATTGTCAATCTTCCATACACTAGAAATGATCTTGCTTAGAGAAGCTGCTCAAATGCAGTGTTGGCTTTCTGCCCTTCAAGGTTACAAACTAAGTAGACTTCAAAAGGACACAGTTTTGCCTATCTGGATGGATTGTCTAATTTATTTGCAGAAGGCAAATAAATTAAAATCCATATTGGATGGGGATTCCTTCAACACATTTCTATCGAGTCTTCCTGTTACAAATGAAATAATTCAAAAAGAAACTAGAATGACCCAAATATGTTTCAAATTTACACACATTCCACCAAAAAAAATCTGTTTATGGAATTTTATCAGAACCATAATGACACGTGTTAGAAGTTGTATTAAGTGGGGAATGAGAATCGCCATACAGTCACAGTTGAATGCAAAATATATATTAGAATTCTTGGAGTAATAAAGATGAAGGCACTACTTTTCATCTTGACATTTAGATTAACTGGCATACATTTAACCCTGATTGGACCAAAGGGCTACATACAAAAAGCATCGTAACAAAGTAGTTTGTCTCTGAGTTTTAGTTTAAGAAAATCATAGTTATAATTATGTTTCTTGAATCAAGACCTTTTAATGTGATTTCTCCATAATATTAGACTGAATACGTCACAATATTGTATTTTCAAATCGAACACTGGATTTCATTACTGAAGGTATTAAAATAAGCCTCAAGATTACTGATATAAAACACAAAATCTTCAAAACAAGTGAGAAGTTTTCAAGCAATTAAACAATCCCCTTCTTGTGCCTTGGAAGGGCAGGTTTCATCAAGATCTCAGTCTTGCCAAAGATACTTTATATTCTGCAGATGGTTCCCTTTTTGATAAGGATGTGAAATAGTTTTTACTGAAGTAAGGAGGATCGTTGAAATTTCAAAGTGTTCTCAGCTATAAAAATGTTCAACACACAAGTCTCCCATTTTAAATACATAAACCTCTGTTATCCAATACCTGGCCTTTCTTCAAGCAATTTCAGTGAAAATAGATGTCATTTTCCAAGAAATTAATTTACTACAGAATTTTTTTTGTCACCAAAGACTTGAGGGCCCAGAAAAATAGTTATTTACTGAGTAAAAGGTAAAGGAATCCCTGCAAATTTCACTCTGTTAATCTTTGCCAACTATAGGGGGCCATGACCCAGCACTGTCTAAAGACATTTCTGCATTCACATGGCCACCATGATGTCACAGACTGTTGTTACCTTCCCACTGAAGTGGCACCTATTTATTTACTCACATTTGCGTGCTTTCGAACTGCTAGTTGACAAGACCTAGGGTGAGGATGGTAGCTCACCTCATCGCGTGGCGCTTGGGTCTCGAACCTGAGCTGCCAGCCGACAAGCCCATCATCTTAACCACTGAGTCACTGTACCTGGAGTCACTGGATTTATTTACAGGAAAAAATTAATATTGTAACTATTTGCTGAAAGTCTTCTAGGCTGTTTACCTAATAATAATAGGTAAATCGAGATCTTTTCCTCTACAAATAGAATATCTATTTTTGATAAGATTTCCATTTTCACTCATTTTTCCTTCCACTTTTGTTACCTCTGCCACTCCTGTACCATTCTGCAGGGACCCCAAATCTCCAGAAAAGGTTTCTACACACTTCAGTGGAAGAGAGCTTATAAAGGAAAGAAGGAAGTCACAAAATGTGTTTTCTTGCTTTGTTCTTCCATTGTGAGCAGAATGTCACTGGGAACAACATCTAGATCCAAATGAATATAATCAATATTTGACTTCAGCAGAATAATAGTCACTACCTCTCAGCCCAAGCCACCTCACAGGGTTCTTCATAGAGGAAAAATAGGAGGAGGAAAGAGTACTATGTCTGTATAGCCCTAAGTTATTTATAAAAAATAATAAAGGTGATATAAAAAACTACTAAATATAATAAATTAAAAATCTCAATAAAAAAGCAAAGAGTGCACTCTTGAAAATTTCTAAAGATATTTAACCCCCAGATAAAACTTAATAATTGCTCTGTTATTATCAGATACTTGCCTTCTTCCCAGTGCTATCCATTCCTCTTTTAATTGCAATAGGAAATGTCGCTTGAATATTTTCAAAGATCACTGTTGCTATTTTAGGTCTGCTGGAAAATAGCCTTTCCTTTCCAAAAATAGATTCTACAAAGAGAGAGGAGGTAAGGAAGGATTAAAAAAAAAGGGCTTAACTTTTGGGAATTTACTCACAACACCCTTAACTTAAAGAGTTGTATAATTACATATAGGTACAGTATAATTTTTCCATATTTTGAAACTCTTAAAAGGAGGGAAGAGGCCTTCTGAGAACAGAGATTAAATTCAAGCTAAATACCAAACTAGAGGTATTATGCTGACTAGGAATTATGGGGTGTCTAATTCAAGACATCTGGAAGGCACCCTATAGGGAAGATAATTCTACAAAGTGTAATGCACCAGGTCTATCCATCACAGATGTGAACAGATGGAGGAACAGTTGCAGCTAAGGCACTTTTCACATATGGACTGGCACCCATAAGAATTAGTCTGGTGTTTTTGTATCCATAAATTCAAGTCATAAAGCCATGTAATCACACATAATTGCCATGTAATCATATGATAAGGGCATACTCTGACTACCAATAAATGTTTTAAAGTAGGTGGGAGAGTTGCTGGTTTGCAGGATAAATATTTTATTTAACACATATTTTTAGTAAATATAAATGCAGGTTTTATTTCTTGGGCTATAGCCAGGCTGTAGCCTTGAACAGTTTTTCTCAGGTGCCTATTTCTTTTTAATCCTGCTGCCTTGTGGATGGAGTTTTGGCTGCCCAATGCAAGTTCTCCATGGAATGCCAAAAATACTTGACTTATTATTTGAAATGTATCCCTTTGGTGCTGTGTGAGTGTTGTTCAGAAATGTGCAGTTGGCTTGCTAGTAGATTTCTGGAGAACAAAATTGAATTTGGCAAGGGACACGGCTGTTCATATTGCTTCCAGGTGAACTTTAACTTCAGGGTCATTTAGCCCTGTGGTATTTAATGGTGGCTGTCAGAACGGCATTGCTTTTGTTTAAATTTAAAATCTGTTTGTTTTGGACTAAAGGAATAGGTATGCCTTTTTTAATATCCAAGTTTATCCTGTTGCTAAGAAAAATCTTTTCCCTTTAGCAAATTCATAAACTATGCATTAAGTATTTGCTTCCTGATATTAATATTGATTCCTAAGTTTTAATATTTCCTCTGTAAAATTATTATCTCACTGTCTTTCACAGAACAATATTATTTTCAATTAATTAATTATCAGTTAATTACTGATTAGGTTTATCATTGTTATTCAGCACAAAATTGCAGAAGGCAGTTAGTGGACTCCTGAACTATGCTACGTCAAAGCCAAATAATCAACTTAGGATGGCTTAGTACAACGTATGAACATAACCACCATTGTCCATGGTTTACAGTTTCATCTGACTGTGGTTGAATTAACAAATTATAGTTTAGCAAACTGTGACAGTGCCAATATTATCAATGCTTGTTGTCTTCTTAATGGCTCCTAAAAGAACACCTGCCCTGCCACATTGTTCTGATCACTGGATTCTATATACATGCTTATTGTTTTTGTTACCATTTTCACTTTGCCTCAGTTTGTTCACCACTTTTTAAATTTATTTTAAAAAACAGACAACAATTATAAAGCAAATCCATACAAAACTATACAAAAAATGAAACAGTACAACAGAAAAAAGGAAAAGAAATGAACTATATCCTAGTAGCAATTAACAGTTGTAATGTATTTAGACACTACAAACCAAAAATACTTTGTATGTATATACCAAATTGTTCCAAATCGGGAAATGAATGCCAATTGTTGGCTTCCAATATTTAATACTTCACAATAGGTAAGCATGACAATATAACTCTAGATTTGGAAAACTGAATCCTCCCCATTAACTGATAATTGGTAATTGCATTTTCTGTAAAGATATTCTTGGAATTGAAGAACCCCATATATATTTTTTTCTAAACAAAGAATTTATTTTCTGAAAACATTTTCCAGACATATGCGCTTGTTAACCACTTTGAAATCTTTTTTCCTGTAATTTTGATGAAGATATTAATGCACTTTATTTGAATAATCCCCCATTTCCACGTTCTGCAACAATAGTAGAAGAAAAATGCAGATCATTTTACAAATAGCCAGAAAAAATATTAATCAAAATAAAACTTCAGGGGCTTCATTCCAGATGGAGCTTTGTTGTTTTAGTTTTCGTAATTTGAAGCTTAAAGAACTACAGCTTGCTAGGGGTTTTATTTCAAAGAATTCTGCCATGTCTTGTCAAGCAGTAGTAGGTATGATGGGATAAATGCAAACATTTATCTATGTGTCCCAACCATTTCTGCTTATTTCCCAAATATATTCTACAGTAAGATACTAATAATTAAAATATCTGAGGCAATTCCCATCCTATATACTCTATCAGAATAGGGCATTTATTCTGTCTTTTATGCAATAACATTTTGCTAATTTTTTGAGGAAAAGATGTTCTGTGCCTGTCTGCCTGTTCATGCCTTCAAATCAGTGTTGACTCCTGTCAGCTGCCTGGACACTCCCTGCAGATTTATTGGCAAGATTTTCAGAAGTGGTTTGCCTTGCTTGCTTTCTAGGGCTGAGAGAGAAAGAGAGACTGGTCCATGGGTAATCATCTTGGCTTCATGCCAAAGGTGGGCCTAGAATACACAATCCTCCAGTTTCTAGCCTTAACCACAACATCACACTCGGTAACTATGGACCACTAGGAATGAATAGATCAGTGATGATATTTTGTTTCTGCATGGACAGAGTTGTAAAGCTTTGTTGATAACACAGATAATGCTGGCATTTTTCTTAATAAAAGCTGTGAGGCAATTAATCAACACAACTATTTCCATAATACGAACATGTCTGTCAAAACTATTAGCAAAATCTCATTATAGTTGATTTTCCTGTCACAGAGCCTTCTTGATGAAAAGGAAACCAAAAATCTAGATTTCAAAAAAAATATTTGCATATTATTTTTGATTATTGCATACAGGTTGATATATCATTTTGTTCTGTCGGTTAGGTGATCCAATACTCAAAGTAAGAGATTTGTTTATAGTCAGGGAGATGGAAAACAGATATAAAGATATGCCAGTGTAAAACCAGACCAGCATGCTTTTCTACACCATCAAGTATATTATATTCTTCATCTTGCCATACAATCTTCCAGTTTTTTTACTATTAACATGAATGTGGTATGTAGTTATCACAACATATGCATTCTATCATATATCTGTACTGTTATCAAAGCTGAAATGATTGGCAAACTATAAAGGGTAGTTACACAGCTATATATAGTATACACAGGTACATATTTTTGTAATATTCATTTTCACATTAATTGTGAGCAAGTTCATAAAACAAAATTGGGCAGAAACTATTACATATGTGTAAAAACTCAGGAGTATTTAGTTACTCCAGTTTAGATTTATTTAGTTTCTTAAGCGACACAATTTTATTCACCTGTAGCATCAGGATATAAAGGAACTTTATGTTACAGTACATGCAATTTACACCTAGTAATTAAATATCATTTCTCATATTTCCTATCCCACAAATTTATTCATCATTCTAGAGCTAATATCATTACAGTAAACATGTCTCTGTATCATAAATTTAAAGCTTCCTGTCATCATGAGGACTTGAAAGGTCTTGTAATAAATAATAAATGACATATGTTAGGAATTCTCATTCTTTTCTTTTCATGAAGGATTTAAAAAAAAATTACTTATTAACGGTCATGAACTATTTCCACTATATAGTTAATCAAGAGTTAGTCAGGAGTCAGCTTTGATGAATATACAAAACATTCATTGTGTCGAGCCTGAATTTACTTAAATTCACTTTCAAATAATGCAGTTGAAAGAAACTTATTCACCTTTAGCTGTAAATCCATAAGAGTAGGCTCACTCCATAGAGTGTCACATATGATACATATGGAGATGTTGTGCCCTCCATTTATTAAGGCAGAAGGTTGGTTTTTTTCCTTTGGCCAGGAAAAAGAATCCATGTAATTTTCTGCTTGTCTACTAAAGCACATTCATCAACATTATTTTAAATCAGAACCCAGCTATAAAACCATGTATTATGACAGTTCCTCTTTATTTACGAACAGTAAATGGCCTCAGAAACAATCATGCAATATATCCAGCAATTAGGATTAAAACTCTTCTTTGTGGGGAAGATAATCCCCACAGGCAAAAGAATTCTTTTAATATGATTTTATGCATCTTACTCAGTAGTATCTCTGATCAAATCTACCATAGTTAATTGTGCTTGGCTGGCTGAGTCACATTATATTCTTGTAAACCAGTACTTACATGGCTTTATCTGAAACTCCAGAGAAAAGATATTATTTTTGCTGATTAGGAGGCAATAAAACACTTAAATAAGTCAGTTGAAAAATGTTTAAATATATGCATTTTGTACAAGGAGTAAATTAATGATTCAAAATTGAAAATCATATTAAAAAATAAATCAAATTTAAGAAATAACCCACAAATTCTTTGTATTTTTAGAATCTTACTAGATTACTTAACTAAGAGCCAGTTTTGTGGAATAGTTAAGGCGGTGGACTAAAAACTAGTTTTCTATTGAGTTCCAATTGTCTACTATGCTTGAAAGCTGGTTGGATGACTTTAGGACAATCATCAACCATCTGACAAAGTTGCCATGGGAAAAATAGGAGGATTATGTATGCCACCTTAAGTAGTACAAAATATAGATGCAATGATATTCTTTTTTATTATGTTCAGTAATCTAAAGTTAGATTTACATCTGATAGAAATTCAAGTCCTAACCAAGGATCTAGAATTATTAAAGTAGGGTCTAAAAGTACAGCCAATTCCGAGCAGGGTGTTTTTTTGTAAAATTAGGGTGTTCAGGTCTGATAAATTCAATATTTATAGATATCAAGGGAATCTTTTCAATATTGTTCAAGGGCTCCAATCATGATTGGAATAACAATAGATTTATTTTATCTTCAGGGATTCAACTTTGATATGCAAGTTCTGGTATTTTGTAATTATTAAAATTGCTTTTTTCTCAATATATTAGAAAGCAAAGGAAGAAGCAGACTTTGGTAGACCAGCCTAACAGGACCCAGTCATCAGGGCTCGCCTTTTCTACATGAATGGGAAGGGCAAGAAGCAAGGGAACAACCAATCAGGTTTAGCAACAGCTGGAATCTGTAATGAGGACCAATCCGGTCCCCTTGGCAGTCCACTGCAACATAGACTGGGATTTCCAAGCTTGACTTAAGCATCCAGGAGCAGCATGGGAGACAAGCATCTTAGACTACATTGTGGAATTGTCCTTTGTCACCAATCCAGCCATCACCAAATGATATAATTCCTATCTTCATTACTATCATTTTTGGCACAACTGTGGTTGGATGATTCTAAAATAGTGTTTCTCAATCTTCACAATTTTAAGCTGGGGGATTCTGGCTGTTGAAATGCACACATCTTAGCGTTGCTAAGGTTGACACTGTAAAAATGTTTTAGAAGATGCTAAAAGGTACTAGTGGAAAATGAACATAGAGCTATTGTCAAGGTGATAATGTTGGAGGAGGGAAAGTATGTGTAGACTATTATGATTTCCTGGATGGAAGGAGAATAATAAAGATAACAATAAATTACATATTATATGAGATAATGCAATCCAGTCAACTTCATCTTTTATGGTCAGTTTCACAATGTTTTCAGAAAACTCTCTAGTTTAATGTTTCCAGCTTCTTCTTTTTTTTAGAAAAGATAAACTTAACTTCCAGAGTTCTTAAATAGAAGGTATTAAAAATGTTTCAAATGAACAGATAGATAAATTATATTATCTCTCCCTGAACAGAGTCGTATTCTTTTATAACGCTCAAATCGGGAGCAGTTCCCCCAGATGCATAAATTCATTTGTGGTAGGTGAGCAGGATCTGCCCTTGTAGGCCTTCATACAGCCAGATGATGAAACAATAACAATTCATATGAAACTGAATTTGGTAGCGCACACAATCTGTGGTCACATATTAAAATAAATAAGTAGATCACTATATGTGTCGTACATTTCATGCGATGGCCTAAAATGCCTATATAGATTTAGATTATATTATAGTACAGAGGGAGAAAGAGGAGAGTCTGTGGCCTATGCCAGGAGAACCTATGGCGTATGCCAGACCTTAATAATCTTGTTTAATATTATAACAATAGGCTCTACTGATGAAAGAACAAAAACATTGGTAAGGAATGTAGGAGGGTTATTGATCCTGGTAACATTTTAGGAGCAGCTATAACTGAATATGTCTGCATTCAATTCATAAATATTTCCACAAACCCATCGAAATGCCAGGGAATATTTATTTTATTTATATGATATACAGTGAAGATAAACAGTTGTTACAGTTCCATTTTGTTGTCAGGCACTACCGGGAGAAATTAAAAATAAATGAATACATTAAAATGTCCATAACAGGATTTGGACAGACACCAAAGCAAATAATACAATAACACAATAGAGATTAAAAACACTTTCCTTTTCTTTTAAAGTACATTTTTTCTGGGAGAATGGTATTACACAGATAATAAGTCAGAGTAAAGTTTGCTTGTCGCTGCCGGTGAAATTGGTGGATTTAGATCCCTATTCCCCATTTCAGACATGCTTATGAACAAAGCAAGAAGGAATTTAGCTATCTGAATTAACTACCTTAACTGTCATCCATATTTATGTCAAGTGACATAAAGTATGCAAGAGCATGAGAAGAAATATTGCTTTGCAGAGATACAGTTATATGGGTTGGGTATGGATTAAAAAGGCAATGTATTTATTATTTCCATTCTTTTTGCCAAGTACAGGTAGTCCATGACTTACAACCACAATTGGGACCATAATTTTGGTTGCTAAACAAGACAGTTGTTAAGTGAGTTGCACCCAATGTTTGGGTCCTTTTTGCCACAGCTGTTAAGTGAATCATTGCAGTGAAGCATGTAGTCACGAAGCAACTCTGGTTTCCCTCATTGACTTTACTTATTGGAAGCTAGCTAGGAAGGTCACACAATGGCAACCATGTGACCTTGGATGCTGCAACTGTTGTAAATACATACCATTGACTGAGCACCCAAAATTTGATCACATGACTGGGGGGATGCGGCAACAGTCATAAGCACGAGAACTAATCTTAGGTCACTTTTCTTCAGTGCCATTGTAACTGAAAATGATTGCTAAAAGAATGGTTGTAAGTCAAGGACTACCTGTAATCAGTCTTCCAGACTATAGAGGGTAGAAGGAATGACCTTGAAGAACAAGAGGAAGAGTCACTATTAAAGCAACAGTCAGATAAATGGAGCCTGAGCCCAGGCCAAGAAGTAACCTGAGAAAACATCTCAGACAAATCCATAAAGGGAGGGAAGAGGCAACACATGCAGACTTGCAAGACCCTCTTACTCTGTTACAAAAAAAAATAAAAAATAAATTGTCCTGACCTACATGGCATTGATCTCTTTGTCAGATCTACCTTGTCAGGCTGACCTAGACTCAGCTATTTTACTACAATATATGCACCTCACAACGCCATTGCTCTTTTTACCAGGAAGAAAGAGATTAGTTGAAACGAAGGCTAGAAAAACAGAAATATTGAACAAAACATGGTATTTTTCCTAGGATGAATATGTAGGCATTAGACATGAATTAAAAACAAAAACAGAATTTGGTTCAGCCAACTCTATAAAAGACGAAGTAACAAAAAATGTATATTGCCCAAATCAAGCAATAAGAAAAGGATGAGTTAGGTATTCTCGTATAGCATGGAGTTATGTTTATGTAGCCTGGAAAGAAAGCTTACAGGCCTCATATAGCAAATACACTGAAAATGTTTCTCTCAGGTCTAGCACAAAACTGTAATGAAGAATTTATTAGGATAAGGGAAAGCAATAAAGTTCTCATTTTGGCATTTAAAGATACCCCAACCCCTCTCCCAAAATGAGAGACCATTAATCACTTGTCCTTGAATGGTATACACACAAAAAGGAAAACGGAAGGATATAGAAAACAAATAAGCAATAGCTTAGCCAAAAGGGAATGAAAATATTCTAGGAACTAAGCTGTGATTCTACCATGTTTTCTGGATGAGGTTTATCATGTTAGTTTACTTGTTTGGGCACAAAGAAGTGTGTATCTCATATTAGTAGCTGACATTGTGCTAATTAAGAAAAGGATGAAATGGGAGCTCTTGGGAATCAGAAATGTTTTCTGGTCTTCTTCACTTGCTCGCAGTTACATGACTCTTGGCTCCTTCAATTACTTTGTACGTTGCATCATTAATCAGTGATGAGAGATGCCAAGAATCAGTTAACTGAAATCCAGCTAGCTATTGAAGCACATTTTTTATCCTTCTATGGATAGCAAGTCATCAGTTCAAGTTCTTCAGAAAATTAAACAAAGGGCATTAGAAATGACTCACATCAACTTTCAATTTACTAGCTGTTTTTGTTTTCAGTGGATTGCTGTAAGTGGTTGGTACACTAAACTCTTTAAGGAATATAATTTTATATTAGCAATTTCACTAGATCCTCAGAATCAGAGGCTATACAGTACATTCAGACTGGTCCAGTCTTCAGATCTTTCAAAATCACCCTGAAGAACACAAGAAAGTGAGGACTTCAGATCTGAAGATGCCTGTTTACTAAGGCTGTGCCCTAATTTATATTCATTTTCAAAAAGGTGCTTCAGAACATACAAGAGAGTAAACATCACAGTACCTGGAGTCACATAGAAATTGCAAAGAGCAGGTGTGTGAATCTGGGGAAAGCGACAATTGCTTTAAAGACCTGCAGACAAGTGTGTCAGACTTTGAAGCACGTTTTCTAAATTATTTCCCAAGAGCTGTACAGCTCTAACATTATGACTTTTTCCCCCTGTATCCTGTCAAAGGTGAGGAAACCATTCATGTCCAGAACCAGGAAGATGTTCTAAGAAGCAGTAGAATGATGAAAGCGAGACAGTTACATAGCTGTTTTGCCTGGCATCTAGCTAATGCCACAGCATCACACTTTTTATTAGGTCTGGAGGGGAAAAAACTATTCAGACAACACTCTTGCACTTGAGTACACTCCAAAACAACCATCCAATTCTGCTGGAAAGAAAACTAACTATATGCAGTATGGCAGTTCCCAATCTTTCATTCAGATGACTGGAGCTTCAATCTATGCCTGTATACTACTAGTTGTACCTGCCAACTGTATGTCATGATGGAATTAGCATTGGTTCCGCAGATCTGGGGGGGTTCAGAAGTGGATAGTTATGAACCTGCCTGGGAATCTCCCTCCATGTTCAATTAAGTAGACAGGTATTATATGGAAAAATTGGATGTTTTCCACTGGCCACATCCTTACATACTTCAGACCCAGGCATTTTTCTCACACTTCATCAGAAAAAGCAATTTTGAGAATATGAGATGACTTAGAGTATATCTTATTGCCAATGAATTGAAATGATCTTGCCTTCTAGAAACCCAGGTTCCCTGGGGAGCAAGCCAACATTACATAATATCCTGGTTACTTGCTTGCATGTTCAGGGACAAGAAGCATTCCTGAAAGCTTGCCTGCGAAACACAACAGGAAAATTGCTAGTATGACAATGGGTCTTAATTTTTTTTATGTGGTGAGATACTGTCCAGCAAATTCTTGCTTTTCTTAGAGTTTATAACTCTTGTATGGAAGGGATCAAGATCTTATGTTGAAAAGAGGCTATCAAGAGACATTTGGATCTGAACTAAGGATTTTTTGCACACATTGAAGGCTAATTAAAAGCAGGACCAATCTGCTTGTCATCTGTATTGATAAGAAAAATGCATGGGAACATAAGCTCAAACTTAATTGGAAAGTCAAGTTTCTCCATGAGGTGGCTAGACAGTCTGTAGATTGACTTAACTATACCACTGTGAAAGTAATATTCCCCCCCATTGACCCCTGATTCTGACCAGGCTGCTATCAAAATGAGGCAACCGCTGGCTCCAACACTAATTCTTTATGTTCCCTCATTTAGATAAATGCCTCCATCCTGTCCAGAGCCTGAAAGAGGTTGACTCCACAAAGACAGTATATCAGGAATAGTCTTGCTTGACAGGAAATGTGCTTTCCTCAGTTATAATCCAACTGTTCCAGAAGAGATTTGCAATGCAACCCTCTTCTGGATTCCATAACAGTAGCAACCGTGAAGGAGGCCTTTTCTTAAAATAGAAGTAGGATTGTTAAAACAACACATTTTAAATAGCGTGATACTCAATAATGCTTTTGCCCTAAAAGTACTGTGATCAATCGGTTGATGGATGCTTGCTTAAATTGCTGCACAGTTTTGTCTCAGAGAGGCAGGCCTTCCCAAGAAGTTCTGTCAAAACTGTACATTGCAGTTGGGAGCCCAGAGCATCATATCTACTCTGGGCAGCAAAGTTGAAGCTGACTCAGTTGCATAGATGCCTGACCAAGAGGAAAAGAGAAGGAAGAGAGCTTCAAGTACTGCTTTGAGCAGTACTGAATCTGTTGTGCTTTATCAACCATTACCTTTGATAGAAGTTAAGGAGACTGCAGTATGCAGAGGGAATAGAGACATGTTCAGGATTGGCAATCCAGTTTCAAACCAGGGTAGTTTTTGATTAACTCAAAGATAGGCAGAGAGTACTTATATCAGGAACATTTATGGAGGAAGGAGGTTAAAAACATTGAGATGGCAATTGCAGCTGTGCCATTGAAGCTACCCCTCGTGTATGATGTGTGTGGTGCATATAAAAAGTGGGCAAGTCTTCAATTGTGTGGTTGTGGGCACTCTTTTGACTCGCTTAGTCCTTTTCTGCAGTCATCGCTGACTTCAAATAATAGTAGCCAATTATCCTGAAAAAAGAAGAAAATGGTTGAATATCCTTAAACATGTATCTGCACTTTAAACTTCCACCAATTTTATAATAATTTCAGTACTACAGCTTTCTGCAAAGAATCCCAGGAAAGATAATTTAATGGCATACTAAGGCTCTTGGTTAGAGTTTCATAGACTCTCTCTTGACAGCACTACATGGTTTTCTAAAGTGGAAAAAGTCATTTCAAGTGGTTTATGAAGTTATGAGGTATATTGAGTTCAAAATGAAGTTGTTAAGAATCCCTCTGAAAGCAAAATATTTGGGGAAAGAAGAGGTGATTGTAAATCTGGTTTGGAATTTCAGCTCTTAACGTTACTGACCCAAAGCAACAATTAACTGGAGTTTCCAATACTGGCACCTTCTGATGTAATTGTCCTGGGGTGATCAGCAATATTATTGCGCTGAGGTCAACAATATGCTATTTCACTGGCTCATTGGAAAGCCAAACTGCTGTTGCCCTGTTTTTTTGTCTGTGTGCGGTTTTTTCCTTTAAATACATAGCTCTTCATAAATACTCTTTCCCTTTTAAATGTGGATAGACAGAAACAGCCTGTTCTGAGGTGACTGGAAATGGCAACTTCTAGTGCTAAAAAATTAATTTCCCATTAGCCAATGCATTTTAAGAGCGTCTGGGGAAATTCTTTTGAGTACCTCCGGCTGACAAGGCACTATTTTCACTCAGGATTCAATAGTTTATGTATGAGCCACAGATATCCAACTGTATAAAGTAACCTCACATGAAGATTTTAATGTAAATGGACACTATCTCTGCCATGATTTGATTTAAATGGATTTAATTATATTATTTATCCTAATTATCTGGGAACTTATTCTGTATGAAAAATACAACCACAGGCTTTCATGATGAGAATGTAGGAACTTTTTCTTCCTTTTCTTATCAAAGCATATCATCAATGGTGGGATTCAGCCGGTTCAGGCTGGTTCACATGAACCGGTAGGAAAGATTCTGGCTGGCCCTGCCCCCCGCCCACCCTGGCCCTTCCTGGAGTTC
>JANHFL010004327.1:117993-157106 GCA_032468155.1 Oxyrhabdium leporinum
TGGGGGCTCCTGGGAGGCATGGGTTGGGGTGGGTGGGGTGGGGCCAGCCAAGGATGGGATTTACCAGTTTGCTGAACCAGCTATAAAATTAGCTACTGGTTCGCCTACCCCTGCTCCAATCTTCATGATACTGTATCCACTGCAATGAGATCATGCTTGCCTAATATAGCCAGCTAATGCTCTGCCCCATGCACCAGACATAAGATGGAGGGCAAAATTGGAAGTGGCACTCTCTTGTTCTTTCTGGTTAGCCACCACAGACAGCCACTGCTCATCAGCTAATTAGAGAACCGCTCATCTACACCAACACCACTACTGCAATCACTCTATAGGTTCTCCATGACCATGAGGAGCACAATCTGAGATGGAATTAGGGCAAAATGTACCACCCACTGCTCCACCATTCCCAGTTGAACATACCTGGACCTCTGATCTTCATCAACCACAGACAGAACATCATTTTCTTGCAGGACTTAACCTGTTATTTTTATTCTTCTAGATTCTGATGACAAGGTGACCTTATTGCAAAATTTGCTATTACTCATTTGATTTCCACAGAAAGATTTTCATCCAGATATTGATTTATTGATCTAGTTTGCTTGCAAAAGTGAAAAATATTGCAATATGAAATAGTACAGAATACTGAAGTAAGCAAAAAAGCAAAACACTTAAAATGCAAATATAGCCAAACAGGCAGTTTTACAGGCTACATCCAAGTGGGGGAGCAACTTTCTGCAAAAATATAATAAATGACTTGTATACTTTTTACTTACTAACTAAATAAACTTAAAAAGTAAAGAGGGTTTAAAGTCTGTTTACTTAATGCATTTACAGAAAATTGTTAATAGTTTGTCCAGATTTTACCTTACAAAAAAAAATTAAGTAACATTTTTCATAATCAAGCTTTCCCAAGGCAAAAAACAATACATTATAAACAGAACATTTTAAAATTAAAATTACTAACGTGTAATGTATAAGCAATTTGTATTGTGATCTTAAGATTACTGTTGAAGGTGATTCCTCTCTTTTTAGAAGTCATAATTAGAGATACACTGCCAATTGATTCACAGATGACTCTTAGGACACAACCAGTAAAAGGAGAAAAGTCTTTACTTAGTGGTCCAGGAAACAAATACATGTTTCTCTCACTTTCTCTTTCCTACTGCTCATCCAGAACCAAATTGGTCATCCAAAACCAAATTGGTCAAGAGAGACAGGTTTGATTCATGGTGCTGCCAGATAATAGAATATGAGCCTGCTTGCACCCTCATTTTCTTCAAGCCTCTCCCACCTGGGACTTTTTCATAGGTAGTGGTACTTCCCTTAGTTTCTTCATGTCCGAAGACTCCCCATCTAAGGACTTACCAATGTGAGTGGGATCCTTCCTTAGCAACGCTTTCAGCATAATCTCACCATGAGTTCAAGTTGATCAAATGAATGATGTTAAAACATGACTCTGAATGCCCCTCAACTGAACAAATCACTCTAATGTTTGTCATCTTTATTCTTTAGTACTGCTTATGCACGTGTAAACAATAGTTGATACCTATACTATCACAGGATGCCAACGTTTGGTTCCTTTTCACAGTGATATTGCTTTTGTGATGCAGAAAAAATTAGCTACCATCTTCTATGGCCTTACCAGAGAGAAAGTCTATACTGTAATAAAAAAAATTGCATTTACAAGTTAGGAGTAGAGACGAATAGATGTGCTTTACATTACTTGTAACTTTTTGCTATAAATCAATGAATTCTATATTCTTATCCCGCTTTTTTTCCAAACTTGTGGGATTTTGTTTTTCGTACTAAATCTTAAGTGCAACAACAGCAATATGTCCAGTGTTGACTGATAAGACACTAGTGAGATTTCTCAGAGTTTCTATACTTTTAATAAAGTATTTCCTATTTGCCTTTTCTGATTTATTGCTTACCAACTACAGTATTATCACTGCAACGTTAGCAATGTAATAATTGACCCAGTGTTGATTTGTGTTCCTGCAATATAATTAATTTCTATTCCCCCACTTTTTTTGTAGCTAAATAGCATCGTTTCTTCTGTTTTTCACTATTTTTCAAGAAAATCAAAATGGAAAGGAAACAGTTGCAAGACATGAGTAACTGCAGCCTCCTCACTTTCTTGGAAATTGCCTTATCAAAAGCAAGGGTGTTTCCAGAAATAATGATTTCCAATATCAGTGCAACTCCCAGAAATGAGAAGAAAAAAAGAAACAAGAAAGAGCAGCAGCCCTTGGACCATCAACAAATGTTAAAAGTGGGTCCGTCCTATCCCCTGCCTTGTACAGTCTATTTTTTTTTCTGTAAAGCTAGATTTCTTCTAGCAATGAAAAACGTCTCCTTTGCCTCTGGAAAGAAAATATTCTGCTACTAAACTGCAATTAAATTGCACCCCATTTCTTTCCTGTCACCTTACTCTAAGAGAGTTGCATTTAATTCATACATTTCCATGTCAAACTCAATCTCTGGTAAATAAGACTGAATAAGCATCCAGATAAAAGCCCTCAATCTAGCAAATCACCTATCATAAATAAATATTCAATAATTGTTGCTAAATATAAATAACCTGTTGTTAAACATAAATAAATATTTAACTATTGTAAATTAAATATTTAATAATAATAATAAGTTGCATAGCTCTTGAACCAAGTCCTCCAAAGGAATCTCTGTTGTGATATTGATCTTCAAAGAATCTGAAGGCAGGACAAGAAGCAACAGATGGAAACTAATCAAGGAGAGAAGCAACCTAGAACTAAGGAGGAATTTTCGGACAATGAGAACAATTAATCAATGGAATAGCTTGCCTCCCAGAGTTCTGGGTGCCCCATCTCTGGAGGTTTTCAGAAAAGATTGGGTACCTATTTATCTGGGATGGAATAAGGACTCCTGCCTTGGGCAAGGGCTTAGACTAGAGGACCTCTGAGGTCCCTTTCAACCCTATGACTCTACCATTCCTCTGACTTAATTATATCTTTTCAAACTAGTGTGCAAAATGTGTGTGTGCAAAAAATGTCTTACATTGGTTTATTTACACACTTCTTTAAAATGTCTTGTGCAAATGAGCACAAACTGAATGTGCAACTTCTTTCCCCAATCCTTCCACTTTTGCCGTGCACACTCAACTTGCAAATCCTGTGGATTGTATAGCCATAGAGCTTTTTAATGAATAAATTAATGTCCTCTGAGAGCCTGAACCAGCACAGGTGGCTATAGAAGTCGACCGTGTCCAAACTGGGACCACACACTCCTGCCTAAATCTCTTTCTTTTTAAACAGCAGCGGATTTTCCTCTTCGATTTATTACAATGCTCCCAAAATAAGCATTGATCACCAGCACTTCAAACACACATTGTGACTGACTGGCTTGAAGACAGCAGATCATGTTTTTGGATCCTTTTGTGGCCCCATGAATGAAGATATTTGCATGATTTTCTACAGACCCACCGCAGTACAGTTTGTGGCAGATGTTTAAAAAGCCAGGAAGACTAGCAGCCATAGAAGAACTTGAATGGCTTGTTGCTTTGCTATGAACAGTCTGCCTTGGGAAAGAATCCAGCTACTCTAGCAACAACCTTTTGGCAGCTGCTGAATGCAGTAGACAGATCCGGGGGGCTTCTGCTGGCAAGGGGGACAGAGCCCACTTGACTGATGCAGCAGGCTGGCCTATGCAAACAGATTACTTCACCTGTAACACTTGCTTCTCTGTGAACCTATGGAAATTGCACATTTCGGCGTGCATTTTCTAATTTCTGCGAAGAAAGAAACTCAATGGGTCAAAGCGCTAGATAGAAAAACCCGACCCACATAGGTTAAATCAGCCAGAAAGAGGAGAAGACAGTACAAATCATTGCAAACCAACAATGAAGTCAGTGTCAAAGCTTGCAAAGGGCTTTCTGGATTTCGCCATCCAGTATATCAACACAGTTGACCTGGTAGAAGAAAACATGGAATAAACCTTACCTGGGAGGAGGGGGGGAAAGCTGGAGAGCATTTCTGTTAAGTCTCACAGTACCTGTAGTTAGAATCTGAAAACAAAAAAAGATGCTTTGGCACATGTGGGACCAGGATTTCACTGTTGACCTCTGTAGATAGAGCAGGAGCCCATGGAAAAGATGTGTGGTGGGAGGACCTGACAAGCGTTAATCTGGAGTACAGGTTTTAACTTTTTCAATCTTATAAATCAGGAGTGTCCAAACTTGGCAACTTAAAGACCTGTGGACTTCAACTCCCAGAATTCTTCAGCCAGCCAAATCTTAAAGTTGCCGAGGTTGGACACCCCTGTTATAAATTAAAACAAATTCCCAGAACCCTAGTTCCTAGAACAAGAATTAGAATTTACTGGTTTTCAGTTTTTAGTCTGGGACTTTTAATCACTTCACCAAACTTGATTCTCGTCTATTGTTACTAGTTCTAGTTATTTATGTTGTATGACCTTATGAGCTCCCTTGAGAGCATTATGTATCCAGGCTAAAACTAGTTCAAGTAAATAAAGAGTATATGCTCCTAATTCTTCCCCAAGGGACACAATCCAAACAAAAATGTACATATTTTGCAGTCATAACCAAATTATATTTACTAAGAATGAAGTAAGACTTTGTCCCAAGAGAAGGGAGTGTGAAGAGCCACTCAGCCCATCTTTCACTGAAATAATTAACTTCTTCTACATCAAAGATCTAACTTGAACACATTTAATTACTCATATTTATGAAAATAAAGGTGACTTGTCATCATTCCTCAAAATCTTTATGGACAAAGCACAGTGTGAGGGAAAGCAAGAGTAAAGCACATGACTTTCAGGGCCTGTATGTTATTTTTTTTAAAAAAATCTGGGTGTCTGGCCTCCTAAATTTAAGAGCTCTTCTTTCTTCTGAATCCAGCAGGCCTTTTAAATTTCAACCAAACCATGAAATGTCACATAACCTTTAAACGGTCATTCCACATGTTTTATGCTTACATATTTAGGACCAACATTGAGGACCAGCATTTTTTCTAAAGTAACAGACGTCTGTAAAATGTCTATGGAGATTCTCAATCATCCAAGTCATGGTTGTCCCAAAGGGGCTTTTCAAAAGGCAATTGGACATTTTGGGTTTTTTTTCCTTGAAAATGTTTCACTTCTCATCCAAGAAGCTGAAGAAGATTTTTGGATGAGAAGCAAAACATTTTCAAGGAAACCCCCCCCCAAGAAAGTCCAGTTGCCCTTTGAAAAGCATCTTTGGATGTCAGTAAAATGTTGATGTTCCAGTACTGAGAGGTACTGAAGCCAACATTTCTTCAGGAATTTCCCTACTGGTCATCAGTTAACCTGGAAATTCAACTACGGGAAAAGAAGAGCCACGGCAGTCTTCAAAATCCACTAGCAACTTTGGGTTTCACACAGGCTGGGCCAGCAACTTGCAAATGTTTCAGATTTAAACAAATTTAAATGCTATTGACTAGAATGGCGCCATGTCAGAACGAAGCCAAATATTTGGCTTTTGCTGAATTGTGGATTCGGGCTAACCGGACCCCCCAATGAAAAGTGTCCCTGTGGGCATGACCTTGCTTCCACGGAAGTCAAAGAGACTCTTTGCATTAACTTCGCAGCAAGTTCTATCAAGCTCTCTGTGTTTGTCTAAGAAAAGCTAATGTGGAATTTAACTGAATAAACACTTTAGCAGTGAAGATTACAAAGTAACCTTTCACTTGGTCTTTTTCTTAAACAGAAAGGAGATGTTTGGCTGCCAGTTTGGGTGTTTATTTTCCAGTTTCCATAGAAAATAATTGGTCTCATATTATTTTTTTCCCCAGGAATAAATACCTTTATTCATGCTTCCCAAACTTTGCAGCATCCACCGCCAAGATTCATGCTGAGACTCCATCTAAGCTGTGTGTTTCTACAATTCACTGAAGACAGATAAGGCCGGACCATTTTTCTGTGCAGTTTTGGATGGCTGGATGAAAAACACATTTCTTTTCCAACACATTTGTCCTGCTGACATCTCCTGTTCAATCCAGGGATACAACAGCAAAAAAAATGGGACAATAGATTGTCATCAAGCCAAATAGTTCCACAAGAGCACCAATCCCCTGCTTATATAGAGTATTATTTGTAATTCAATCACTTTCCTTCTCATTTTAATGTCCATTCACAATCTGATTTTTTCTTTCTTTCTGGATCAAGCACTGCATATATCAGGCTCTTAGAAGCCACATTTCATAGTATAAACTCATTAAACTGAGCACGGGAACCACTGTCTGAAGCTAATTCACAAATGGTTCAAAATGTATACTGGGGGAAAAAATTGTTCCACTTAATCACAGGTCCTGAGATCTATGCTTTAGTGATAAATTCACTTTTACCCCACTTGTCTTAATTAACAGTTCTGCCAAAAATACTATTCAAATATGTAATTCCACAGCCTATAATTAAAATTTTTGGGCATGGAAATTAACTGAAAAACAGTCACCCAGTTCAGAGCTTATGTGTATGCATATGTACATTTCAGGCAATGCATTAAGAGCAAAGATATTTATTGGCAACAACACTCTAAATATTTTTTCTCCTGGATTTACTGCAGAGCATTCTTTTGTCCCATATTCACCCTCTCTCTCAACCAAGCCATCTGTGGTTCTCTAGAAATATTGGGCTATTATTCTCCTACTGTACCATCCCTGAACCTAAAACTACCTAAACACTCTGACAATTATACTCATTTAAAATATTCCTGGAAATGAAGTGTAATGTTTACTTTACCTTGTTGACTTTTTCTTCTTCTTTTATATACATAAATATATATTTGTCAAAAGGGAGGAGAATTTACTACTTTTTAAAACAGTTATCCCAACGAAAAAAAATCAAAAACTGATTTCAATCAATCAAAATAGAGCTGGAAGGGACCTTGGAGGTCTTCTAGTCCAACCCCCTACTCAGGCAGGGGACCCTATACCATTTCGGACAAGTGGCTGCCCAGCCTTTTCTTAAAAACCTCCAGTGATAAAGCATCCACAATTTCTGAAGGCAAACTGTTCCACTGCCTGCTTCAGATGACTTAGCACTATTTCCCCTTGAAGCATATATTTTAATTGCACTATATGTGTTAATTTGTTTTCCAGTATCTGTATTATTTCCACATTGGTCTGATTAATGGCTACTATATAAGTAATGATCGCTGTTCCTGTTTCCTGCATTTCATTTTCAGATGACTCTTCTATTTGCTATTCACACTTACATTTGGTATTCACATATGTATATCTTTATATCAAAAAGTTATGACTATGCATGGATTGTTCTTTTAAGATAATGTTTCCACCACCTAAAGAAGTAAGCTAAAATTCACACAAGCTTCTGCTTTCTTAATATTATGGATCATTCAATAATATTTTTATTGTATTGAACTGCACAAAAAAGAAAGTATACAAGTATGCCTTTTAAGTGATATCAAATAACAGCCCTTCATTTTTCATGTTTGTATGGCCATATTTTCTTGTAGTTAACATAATATAAAAAGTATTTAAGAATATAAGAAGAACTCATAATTATGACTATGGCTTTTTAAAATATGTCTTCTGCTCCATTAATTTGTCTCTGTTCTCCCTTAAAGCCATCTGAGCTGTTGACCTCGACCAATAACTTTCTGGGTTTGTAGGAAAGATAATTAGACATCTCTTTTTGATTTATACTTTTATTTCCATTTCAAAATTTTGACAGCTGTTTTTGCTATAGAGTGTTCGTGTTATTAAAGTATTGGGAAAAAATAAATCACATCATCTTGCAAAAGTGATTTCCTGAAAATAATTAAGCTTGGTAATATGTGCTGATTGTAACATTTCTGCCCATTCCTCCTTTTTTTTCCTGGTTTAGCAGAAATGGATAAATAGCGCCATCTAATGTGTGAAATTCACATCGAAATTAAACTTTATTAAGATTGACTTATGCAGTATTGCTCACAACTAGATTTTTTAAATTATTTATTGCTACGCTTTGGTATTTGTACTATCCTAAATTACAATTTAAAAAAAATCCACCCTCGAAATATCAGAAAACTATACTGCCTTGAAATATCTTTCCCCATTCCTAATTTCCATCCTTCTTCTTTGAGCACGGGCTGGATGTGTCATGTGCTGGCCACCCCCACCCCTATTTAATGAAGGGGGGGAAAGTCACAATACATCACGTGACCACGACGTGACAACGCAAGTTTGACAACCGTGTCTTAGAGATTTCTAAAGGGAGTAAAAAAAGTGGAGATGGTGGCCACAACCATGTGATTGGCATCCTTTTCTACATGCATGGTGATGTGCACAAAAAAGGTCCAGTTGTTGATCGCATAGTTGTAGCCACAATCTTGACATTTTTAAAGCACCTTACAGACCTGGCTGTTGCCTTCAGAGTAGAACAAGACAAAGTCAAGCAGTAGAGCTAAGGAGCTACTTCAGTCTGTCTTGCCTATGGTTGAGAATAAGAAAAATGCAGTGTTGCAGGATGTGGCAGTGTAAAATCATTTCAGGATGTGTTCTGATCTGGCTAGGTGCAAGTGGGGAAAGATCCTAAGATATGACAAGATGGCTTTCTCTTTTCTTGCTTCCTCAAGTCATTTAAAGTAGCCCTTTTCCATGAAGCAAAAGGTGATCCATCAATAAAGTTGACCCCTGAGGGGCTATTATTAACTGAAAGCAAATTGTGGTAAGGTGATGTCAGCTCTCCCAGGTAACCCAGAAAAGAAAAGTATCAGCTAAGTCTACTTTATTGTAAGGCTACATTAACAAAATCTTGCAAAACTGGAAGTGCAAAACTTCCCACCACTACTTTTAACTGTTTAATGAGAAAAGCTGGGCCTCTTCTCAGCTTCTTTCTGTGACTGTTAAACAATTGTGGGCTACCTACCCATCTTGTCTGACTGTTTCCCAGGAAGCATCTCTCCTTTTCTTTCCTCAAGGCTGCTAATGCCTTCCATTACATGTGAGCAGGAAATGCCAACCCAAATTTGAGCATTGAGTTGAGAATTACCCTGTGCCTTTTTAAGGGAGCCTATTTTCCTGATGGCCACTATAATTGAAAACTACAAGTCTGAAATGTTAAGACTCTTAACAGCTCATGTTGCACCACTTGCTCACTCAAGCTAAGTGAGAAGAGGTGTTAAATAAGCACTTCATACATTCCATACAGATATACTAATCCTATGCAGCTTCTGCAGTCATATGAGGTAGGTCAAGGCAAGGGTGAAATGACTTTTCTGTAGAAGAATTTTAATTAGCTAACAATCCAGCCGTATATCAATACCTGACGGTTAACAATTGCTACTGTTTGGGACTTATATTTCAAAGTAGCTTTTCCAACAGACCTTTTTCTCTTAAAAAGAGAGAGAGAGATTAGACACTGATCAGATAATCATTTAATACAACTACTGCAACCCTTCTAATCTGATTAACAACCTTCTAAGTAGCATTAAGGACATTTTTATTGCACTTGTGGGAAAGAGTCCAACTAAAATGACCCCAAGGTTGTATACCTCCAAGCAGAGTCAGTAGTTTTTAACTGATCAAACTATGAAAAACAGAACAGTGGGGAGGGGGTTTTGAAATTCACCATTATGGGAAATTATTTCTGAAATCATATAATCTCTGAAGAACTTGGTTTTGTGCAATATTGTTTGTCTTGAAGTGGTTGCAAAAAGCTTTGTTTCTGATGTCAGCAGGTATACCTAGGATTGGTACAACCCATTGTTAATTTCTGTGGTCTGCTTGATTTCCCTTCTAACTGATCTGAGTAAAGGTATTCCACACATAACTATGAAGGGACAAAGGAATGGCCTTGAAAGACAGGAGGAAGAATCACTACCAAGGCAATCATGAGATAAAAGGGATGTGAGCCCAGGGCCAGGAAAGTGAGTAAACATCATAGACAAGCCTCTCGCTAATTCACACCTAGATAAAGGGAAGGAGGGGGAAGCACATTCAGTCTTGCGAGATTCTGATACTACAGCTTTACAATTAAAGTATTATTGACCTGTATTCCATTGGTTTCCTAGTTTGGTCTGGCTTGAAGGGCTGATAATAATGGACATTGGCACGTTATTATTATACAAACCAACAGCTCTTGCTTGCTTTCTAACTCTTTAAACATTTGTCTTACAATCTGTTTTTCTTTCCATATCAATGAAGGTGCTTCAAAGTGATCCCTCCTAAAGGCGAGCTAATGATTACGTAGCTTGCTACCAAATCTGAATGTACTGTATTTTTATTTGAACCCAAGAGAAAGGAAAGTGATTTTCACTGGAGAGATGATCTTCAACAGGGAAGTTCCACATATCCTTAAATCCTGTGAAAGCTGCTACAATTAAGCAACAGAAGAAAAACTTCCATTCACTTAGCCAATGCAATTGCAGTTGCAGATGTGCCATGGCAGTCTAAGAACATCCAGTGTTTAATTGACACAGGAGGGCTCCCACCTGAGATCAGAGAAGAACCCACTTTTCCTCCATCAATGCCACCCACACTGCAGCTTCCTCCAACATAACGCTTTGGGTGTCAACATTGACCCATCTGACTCTCTGGCTATTTAGCGATTGATTGTCTGCCTGATGCACTCTGCAGGAATATTTAGATTGATTCCACGTGCCCAGCTGGTTGCCTGTACAGGTAATGGCCACTGCTATCACACAATACAATGTACCAAAAAGTCTCAAAAGGGACATCATAGGGTTGCCAGGAGGGCAGTAAGCTGCTCTATAAAGCCACTCATCTTAAGAAAGATGTAGCACCTGGAAGTGAAGATTTGCAAGCTGTCCTCTCCAAAGTGTATTTCTTGATGCATTTCCTACTAGTGTGCATATTTCAAGATTCCTAATTTAGCATTATCTAACCTTCAGCTCAGTAAAAGCATTCTTCAGATAATAATTATGGTGGTTGAATGGAGGTCAAAAGCTGTCCCAGCCACATGCTTATTCAAAAACAAAAAACAGCTGATGTTAATGAAATGATGCAGGTGGAGGAGACTAGGGGAAAAAATGAGTTTTCTTTCTTTATCTGGTCTCTCATTTTTATCCATACATGGGTGATTACTCACCAGTTCAAAAATTTGCTAAGAGATCCTGCTAAGGGATGAGATCAGAGGCTCTGGTTATCTGTTTGTATTGTGATGTTATGTTTCTTTTAAGAGATACAATAGTCATAAAACGGAATAAAATGTTTGGATGACTTTCATTGCAGAATAATCTTTATAATAACCTTTCTTGTTTTTTGCAACAAATAAAAGAGGGGGAAATTAAAGCATCAAAACACCAAAGGAAAATGTGCAGACATAATCGTGTTTATACTGATAGTATTAGATTTGTCTTTCAAAATAGATTCACTACTATTATTAAAAAAAACAAAATATATTGTAGTTGTTTATACATTATAATGCTGTATATTAAAATCCAGATAAAGAGAACTTTTATAACACCAGATTTCCTTCCACATTTTTAAAAGCCTGTTTATGCTTTTTCAAAATACATATTCCACATTTTTTTCCCGATTTCAAGTTTATATTCTGGAGGGGTTTTTTTTCTCATCTATAAATCTTTTCCATCTGTAAGTTCTTCATGTTAAGGTCCAGATACTTAGAAGTGCACTTCATTGGGGCTCTGGGAATGATCAAATGTTGTATCCAGAAATGGCTTGATTGAAGAAACTATTATTTGCAACTCATTTCTATGACTTTCCTTTGCTTTGTTAATTTCTTGTAGCTCATGGGTATCAAACTGCCAGCCAGTCAGATCAATCTCTTGTAAAGAAACCAACTGGTTTATTAGGCGGGCCAGTGCCAAGACTAACAGGGCAGAAGGTATGAAGCCTTGTTCTTGGCTGAAGTCTAGAAATGTCAGCTTCTTGAGATGAGTTAATGCCTTCAAGACAGTGAGCCATCCCTCACTTTTCAGGGAAGTCTCTGCCATGTCCAGATGTTGGAGGTCTGCCAAAGACGCTTTTGCAAAAAGAGTACCTATGGAAATACGTTTGAATTATATTCAGTAATTTCTTGTTTCTCAGATTATACAGAAAATGTAATTGAGTGTAGGCTTAACCATATGTATATAAATGAATGTTCAAAAATAGCCTACACTGAATCTTAATATCGAGGAGAATACAAAGATAATGCTTTACATCTCAAAATCAAATCAATTAGTATTTAAGGTTGAAGGATCCTATGTGAGTATACTCAAGAACAATAATCTGACCTCATCAAGGATTTGGCAAACAGGTTGTATGGCCATAAGAGAGGGGAGATTTATTTACTGGAACTATTTAGGGATAGGCAAAATTTATCTAACTACATGAGGTTTCTGTTATGATTTACTGTCGAACATTTTTTTAATCTCAACTGTCAGACATATATGTTGCTGCTTTATTGTTTTTTTTTGTATTTTTTCTAATATGCTGTTAGACTCTAGGGTTGCTACACAAAAACTGGTGGCTATATAAATTAAAATAATAATTCCTGCCAGGAGAAGATTCAAAAAGCATGCTTCCGCATGTGCCTGCAGAAAAAAACAGAAGGAAGAGATTTGCCTGAAATCTCCGAGGCAAAAAGCAGACAATGACAGATAAAGAAGGGACACAAAGTAACTCTCCATCTATACCCAACTGCCTGCATGATCAGAAGGCCATGTGGTGCTAAATATTAGTGCCAATATATATGGACTTCTAATATACCTAGAGTTTTAGAAAACGTAAAGTGTAAAAGCAACAGATTGTTTTCTTCCAAGATGCTTCCATAGAAGTTTTATAGAATTATGAATCATGTAGCAATCTAGATAGTGCTGTTGCAATTTAAACCAGAGTTCCCCAACCTTTCCGGCTTTGCGGATCGGCTGGGGGGAGGGGGCAAGGGGATGCATGAACGGTGGAGAAGCATGTATGTGCATGCAGCTCCATTTGTGCGAGTGGTGGGCATGCATGCTTGCCACTTGTGCAAATGTAGCATGCACGCATGTGCTGACCCATTGCTTGCGCAAGTGGAGATGCACATGCGCTTGCCCGCCACTTCCGCTGCCTGGTTCCAAACAGCTCAAGGTCCAGTAGTGGGCCACGGCCTGGAGATTGGGGACCCCTGGTTTAGATTGTGTCCCAAGGAGGCCTATTATTGTATTGCTAAATACTGAAACATAGTTCTGTTTTTTTTCCATTATTAAGTATGAATATTAATCTTTTGAGTGTATTTTTGCTTTAGGTCATATTTCTATATACACAAACATGCAAAACATCTGCAAAAGTCAGCTGAGGTATTTGAGGGACTGCTTCAATCAAATCTATCTGTCCATCAGATCTGGCAGAAATGACATGATGTAATTTTGTTTACAAAGGAATGTCATCTGACAGGAGCCTGGAAGAGACCCCGTTCTGCCGCAGCAACCACCAGGTGAGATTAGCCCTGATCCTGTTGGCCTTCTAGAGGAGTCTGAAAACATGGCTTTGTCATCCATCCTGGGATCTGGTTATGTGGAGAGCCTGATAAATGGTTGTGCTTCCAAGGAAATGAGTGGTGCTCTTCCACAGATTGTTTTAATATTTTCATTATTTTAACAGGTTTTTTTAAATGATTTTGCCATTATTTTTTGGTTGTGCTTGAATTATTTTTGGATTTTTAACTTTGTAAGCCACTCAGAGTCACAGCAGTGAGATGGCTATATTTATTATATAAACGAACAAATAACCCTTACAATAGCCTTTTGGATCAGAGCTATTGCTTTGAGTCAGTATACTACCACATGTGACTCCTTCACTCTTGTTTTCATGTCTCTCTTTTAATACTGCAAAATATACTTACTGAGAATTCTGGCCTCAGAGTCGGTAGTCCTCCATTTCTTTAGCCCAAGTTTGGTCAACTGTGGCATTCTCTTTAACTCTTCTAACTTAACAAGGCAAGCAAGCACTTCATCCACCCAAGGGAACATCAGAATTTTCATCTTTGGTAGGACGTTTAAGCTTTCAACTAAAGAAAAGATAAATTCACCTTTACTTCTGATTACTGTTTTGTTTTCCCTCTGTCTTTTTTCAGGATGCTTTTCAATCTCCCGATGTAGCCTGCAAACAATCTGGTGATTAACTAAATCAGACTTACTTTAACTTTACAGGGATCAGCAAATTCAACTAGAAGCTGCCATCTACTATGGCATTAATTAAAACACAGTCTGCAAATAAATATTAAAGAGACATAAGCAATGCAGATACATAATATGCTGCATTTCAAAGAAATCACCAGTTCAACATATGAATCATGATTTTATTCCCATTTTTTGCTGCAAAGAGTTCCCACATCCCTATTTTTCACCAGGCCATTTAGTTCACAAAATTTGTTCTAGGATTGTTTGTCTCCAACTCTCGATGAAGACTTTCCTATCATTTCCCCATCTCTGAAATGCATTCTGTTGAATTACTTTCTAGAAAATGACCTGCTAGTTGGCACTTTAAAAGACGCCTTTAAAATAGGATATTTGTTTTTAGGATTTATTTATTCAATATTATAGGAATTTATTTTATATAATAATAGATAATAAATATTATAATTATATTATAGTATAAAATTATAATAATATAAAATAATATATGTAACATACATAACATAACAATAAAATAAATATAAATTTATTTTATAAAATTTTATTCAGTATTATAGAATCCTTATTACTGTTTTAGGTTTGTATTGTTAGGTAGGACAAGTTATCATATATAAAAGCAGACAGAAAACTTCACTCATCCATATGCTAATTATTTTACCTAGCGGGTAATGAAATGTCTACAGGAAGAAAAATGAGCTCAGAGAATACCAAGAATCCAACAATTTAGCCTTGAATTACATATATTTTCCATTCTTGCATATTTTTCTTTTTAATCGAAGGCCCAAGTTAAGACTGAGATTTATTAGAACATAGCAATAGCAATAGCACTTAGACTTATACACCATTCCATAGTGCTTTATAACATTCTTTGAGTAGTTTACAATATCAGCATATTTCCCCCAACAATCTGGGTCCTCATTTTACTGACCTCGGAAGGCTAGAAGGCTGAGTCAACCTTGAGCTGGTCAGGATCAAACTCCTGGCTGTGTGCAGAATTAACCTGCAATATTCACATTCTAACCACTGCATCAACATGGCTCCTCTTCTGAGCAAGACATCAAAATATAATCTATGACTGCAACATTTTCCTGAGAGAAAATTATCTTTCTTACCTAATCGATAAAGAGCTTCTTTTCCTCCATTTCCCAAAAAATTGTTGGATAAATCAAGTGCAGAAAGTTTGGGTAAGCTGCAAGTATTCTGAACTATAAAATAAGAAGCACATGGTGAATTAACTTATCGGCATTGGGAAAGAGTATGAAATAAGATCATTAATCTGTGCTTTGTTAAAAAGACCACTGTGATAAATTGCTACTAATAGTAACAGCAGCAATAACAGCAGTCTAATTATATGTGTTTAATTGTTTTCTGAATTTTATTATTTGGTCAGAGTCTAATGAGATTAAATTAAATTAAATACAAAGGGGTAAAGAAAAAGATCCGACTCTGGAAGATCCATAGGAAGAAAGACTAAACATGAAAACAGAGATAAATGTCTGAATGACGTAACAAGACATGAATTAGAATCACCCTTTTGAGAAACTATGTCTTGAAGGTTTAGCTAAAAGAGGAATGGGATTTTTGGCTTTCCAGATGTGGCTGAAATTTTAATTCCCAGAAACCCTAACCAACAAAGCTATTGTTAAAAGGATCCTGAAAGTTTCAGTTTAGTAGCATCTAAGGGCCCCAGAAAAAGGAAGCATTTTCAATTGGTCACCTTGGTTAAAAAGCCTGAGAGCGGTAATTTCAACACATACTGTGGATACCAAGTTGAAGAAGGCTGGGAAAAGTCGGAGTTCAAGGGATGAATAATGTTTTTTGCATGCAGAAAAGCAGCAAGCTCAGCTGGCATTTCCACCATATAGGATCCAATAGCAGCTAATATGACCTTGGTGTCAGACACCCCTTACAGCTGCCACCAGTGTCATAGAGTGGGATAAACAGTCTGAACTGCATAACGATTGTAAGGTTATTCTGTTTTGAAATACTATTTTTGTTCTATGGTGTAGATTACCTCAACCTACTATCCTTTCTCAAAATTCACAACCAACAAGACTGGTAATATCTAGAGAGTAACAGTTTGGGGTAGAGGGAATCTGTTCTAGAATTGTAAGCAATACTATTCAGAATGTCATCTGTTTTAGAAGTTTGGTATATCCCCAAGAATGCTATTATTACTGGATAACTTATAAATAGAATAAGTGGATTAAAATAACCAAAACACTGACATTACCTAGAATTTCTACAGCAGTCGCAGAAATGCAACAGTTAACCAAATAAATTTCCTCTAGTTCTTGAAGATATGATATTGATTTTACTATACTTATCATTCCATCTCCAACATTTGTAAGCTCTTTCAATTGCAATGAATTCAATTTTTTCAAATTCTTTAAGCCTTCAGCTATAAACAAATTGAGAAAAAAAACTAGTTACAGTTTTATTCTGTTACAACTTGTGTATCCATAACACTACAGTATTCCCTTTTGAAATAAGCAACATTCTGTAAAGTGCAGAAAAGCAAAAGAAATGAAAAATATGTTGTAAAAAACAATGCTTGTGCCATATGCAATATTCCTTTTTCATTATTAAATAGCATTATTCAATATGGTGAACATTTTGCTAATATAATTCAAGGGCAACCAATATCCAATTTTATCTCAAGCATGCATTTCTAAGCAAATTTCTTGTCTCTTTCTTTTTTGTCTTTTAATGACCCCGTAATCCCTTGCATCAGGGTGGAGTTGGGGCAACTGAATGGAGCTGAGTGTTTACTGGCCAGATGTTCTTCCTGTCGCCAATGCAGAGTTCGCAGCTGATATTTACTCATTGTGCCCAGAGAGAAAAATAGCTGCCGCTACCTAGGATCAAATTCACAGCCTCCTGATTGTGAGGTGAGAGCTCTACCTCTAGGCCACTGAACTACTCATGCATTTCTAAGCAAATAGGATGTCTAATTTAAGGATTGACTTGCAAACCAATCCAGTATATGTTCCCCATATCCTGCTAACCAGGAGGAACATGCAATGTATTGACAATCACTTGAGATGCTTTAATCTATTTTTTTCAGGGCAGACTAAAATTACTTGACTGGTTACATGCATGGTAAATATTTAGCTTCTTATTTATACTAAATTTAATATTTAAATTAAAACATGCAATCTAACAACAGGATAAAATGAAGGAAGAAAAAACAAAGGGAAGGATAGAACATATAAACATACATTAAATAAATTTCAACAGAACTCTATAGGATACTTTGTGGGTTCATTCACTAAAGTTACCTAATTTCTCAGCAGTATTCTCATTCATCTTGACATTATCAAATATAATTTTTTCCACATTAGCAAGGATAGATATTCCATCAAGAAGTCCCCCTAAGAAAAGAACATTTGGTTTAAAAGACTTGATATATGGACGCATGGAGTTGGATGGATGAACTGGCAGACAGAGAAACAGACACCAATAACATTCATCTGAGACAGAAAAGAGCCTTTCTTCTATCCCATCATCATATACTTCTCCATTCTCCATCCTACATCCAAATATTTCTCTATCCTTCACATACCTTCAACAAACCTGAGAGTAATATATGCAGGAGAAAATAAAAGGAGGAGATTTTGAGTAAGCAGACATGTTTTCTTTCTTCCTTAAACATTGCTCAACATCAGGGTAGCATCAGTCAAAATTGGTTAGGCTTTATCACACTTTACTGAGAGGGTCAAACTATTTTCCAAAGCATCAAAAGGCAAGACAAGAAACAATGGCTGGAAACTAACCAAGGAGAGAAGCAACCTAGAGCTAACGAGAAATTTTCTAATGGTGAAAGCAATCACCAATTTAATAGCTTGCCTTCAGAAGTTGTAGATGCTCCATCAGTGGAGGCTTTCAAAAAAAGACTGGACAACCATTTGTCTGAAATGGTATAGGACCATGATGACAAACCTATGGCACATGTGCCAGAAGTGACACGCAGAACCATCTCTCCAGGAATGCCAGCTATCGCCCATTACTCTTCCAGGTCCAGCGCATGCATACGCGCCAACCAGCTGGTCTTCATGAGTGCAGAAGTGCCAGAAACCGGAAGAGCAGCTCCCTGGCATGCATGTGCATGCCAGGAAGCTGAGCTTCCAGTTTCCAGCATGCGCATGTACATTGACCAGCTGGTCTTCATGCATGCATGTTCTCAAGAAACCGGAAGACCAGGTGGCCGGTGCGCATGCACGCGCTGAAAACCAGGAGCTCAGCTTCCCGGCCTGCATATGTGCGCTGGGGAGCTGTTCTTCCGGTTTCCGATGCTCCCGTGCACGTGCACCAGGGAACTGCTCTTCTAGATTCTGGTGCTCCCGCACGCACGGTCCTGTTTCAGCACTCAGTGCCAAAAAGGTTAGGATCTCCTGCTCAAGTAGGGAGTTGGACTAGAAGAACTCTGAGGTCCCTTTCAACTCTATTATACTATGTTCTAACTGTTCTATGTTTTAAGATGACTGAGGAACAATGCAGTATGAAGGTGAAGGATTGGAAAGAGGTGATAGGAATAACAAATTTCATGCTGATATAGCTTTCTGCCAATTCAAGTAAAGTTAGGTAGCGCTATAATCCAGAACAGAGATTAGGGAAGATGATCTTAACAGAAACCTTATCGATATAGTGGGGTATACTCCACATTAGTCCATGGAACAGAAATACAAGAGTGTATAAAAGGGCATTTTGCTTGGGGGTCTGGAAACTCCCTACACAATATACAATATTTGAATCACAGTAAACATGTTATTTGTTAACATTATTGTTCACGTACCATGCTGGTTTTCACTCTGCAGGTCTTTTACCTTTATAGTTTTCAGTACCATCATTTGGGTTATCTGTTGCTCATCTTCCATGCTAAGAGGTGTGGACTCTACAATAAGATCCTGCAAATTTGTACAGCTATTGAGGACTTCCCTCAACTTTCCTGTGAGGCCAGGACATTTGTTGATAATCAGTCTCAGACTTGAGGCAGAACAACATATTTTTTCCAGATACTTAATATCACCCTTTTCTAATTGATTGAAATCTTTTAAGGTAATTTCTAAACCTTTGAGCTTTCGATCCCAGTTGAAGAATAAGGACACTGCCTTTTCGGGGATGACAGTTTTCCATGCTGTCCTTGTAGCTGATGAAGTACCAAAAAAGTCTAATTTGATGACTTCTAACATACTTACACAATTAGAAAAGTAGTCAAAAAACCCAGAGACATAGGTAGGAATGTTCTGGGTATTGATATACAACTTTTTATCATGGAAAAATTCCTCAAACTCCTCCTTTACAGTTGTTTCAGAGACGCTTTCATGAAGGAATCTAATAGCACACTCCACAAATGAATTTTCCCGAGTTGCTATTAAGCCGCCTTCTTCAGCAGCAGCAATTCGTTCATATTTCTTGAATTCTTCTGGAACTAAATCACAAGCAAAAGGCAATCCAAAAAGACTACCCTGATGAATGGTTGATAAATGGCTGATAATTTTTCTGGTGGCTTCAGAAGACGATCCACAGGTATACAAAAGTAAACTGTGGTAAGTAGTAATTATATCTGAGAAACGACTAATCCTCTGGAGATAATTGAATCCTCTGGTTACTTCCTCATCACTATGGGATCTCAACAGTCTAGAAAGTCTTCTACCTGCAATATATTCTTGGAAAGATTTATGAAAAAATGTATATGCTTCTTTTAGTCTCTGAGCTGTGTACTTGTGCATAAGGCCCATAGATAACAGCACTTGTTCTTTCACACTGGAAAAATCCTCGGAATGAAAAACAAATTTTTTCTCTAAGATTCCATCCAAAGCCAAATTTCCACAGTGGATTAGACTGAGCCGAAAATGTTTGTCACTTGTCTCTCTGATCTTGTGCTTATTTTTCTCTACCAACAAATTGTATAGGGTGGAGAACAGGGTGGTTTGTGTATGTGGAGTAAAAGTAGATTCTCCCATTTGGATGGCACAAGCAATAATCACAAATAAAGGGGTCCTCATGAGGTTCTCCAGCTGAGTCCCTGAATTCTGAAAAGTGGAATCTAAACTCTCCAATTGAGACAGCAGGCCCTCTGCTAATGTGGCTTCTTTCAAAACATTTTTAACTAGTGTTTTTGCACTTTCCATGGTTAGATCGCCTGTCTCAGCAATCAGTGACCCAAACAGCCTCAGTCTTCGAATTGACTCGGTCCTTGTAGTAACAATAACTGTGTTCTTGAATTTATAACTTTCTTTTATCAGTGCTTCTATTTCTGGGCAGCTCTGGGACTTGAATTCATCATACCCATCTAAAAGGAAAAGGACTTTTTCTGCTAGCAATTCTAATATCTCCATAAAGTCTTCTTTACATATTCTATAGTTCTTCTTAAGGAGCTGCTCACATATGGTCTCATATAGTCCTGTTTCTACCCCACTCAGGCTGATGAAGAAGACAAGCTTGAACCTCATCAAAGAAGGATGATCTTCATTAGCCCAGAGTAAAGCAATCTTTTTGAGGAGAGTCGTTTTTCCTTTCCCAGCTTCCCCCTCTATGATACAGGGACTTTCAAGTTCATCTAAAAGGGCATTTAAAGTCATTTGCGCCAAGCGGGAATTATGGATATCTTTCTTCCAAAGCAAGATATCTGTATAGGTATTATTCAAATCAAAGATAATATCAATTTCTTCGCCCAGTGGATGAAAACGTTCAAAGGACGGATTCCTATATAAATTAGTTAAATCCTGAGCTAAGTAATCAACATCTTGTTGTGTAACTTGCCCATCTTTATCTAAAACAAAACAGAAAGATCTGAATACAGTGTTACTAAAGAATATGATTTAATTGATATACTATTACAATGCAGATTAAATGAGATCAGATAGAGGCAACCTACATTTTATACTAGATTTTAATTAGAGCTGTTGTCCAATCTAAGCTGTAAAAACCTTGATAAGCGGAAAACCCTTTAATATTTTGCTGCCATTTAGTAAGTATCTGGATTTTCTAAACTCAAATCTTTTTGGAGCTCATTTCAGGGGCTAGTTCTAACTTTCATGGTTTCCATATTTTTAATGGTACATAAAAGTCTGAGTGGATGACTTTCTCCTGATACCACCTCTATCTTCGGCAAAATAATAAAGGTCAATTTGTACTTAAAAAAGCAACTAAATCTGAAAAAATGGCAGTCTTAATAAAGATACTTACTATAAGAATATAATAATAATTAATAAAAAATAAATTAGATATCTACTTACGGCTTCCCTGTAGTTTCTTAAAAAGGAAAAAATCTATTTTCTCCAGTGATCTCACCAAAATATTACAGGCTTCGTCACCTTTTTCCAAAATGGAGCACGTCAATTTTCTTGACGCATCCTGCCTTACTTTTTGGCAAAGGATACTATCTTTTTCTTCATGTGACAAAACAGATTTTGTAAAAAGGCAATCTACAATTCTCTTGACGGTTTCCATCTCCATTCTTTGAATAAGCTGTTCACGGTTATTCTCTAAAAAATCCATTGGTGAGAGCTGATGGTTCTTGAATCTAATCAATTCTCCTCGTGCTCTGAATAATGAATGCTAACTTAGTTTGACTGCAGGTCATAACTCTTATTCTGAAGATTCAAATACAGCAGCAGAAATGGTTGGTAATCCTAGAGGAAATGCACAGATTTTAATAATAAAACATAAACTTCACAAATGCACACAGACTAATTATAAAAAATGATTTTTAAAAAAATATTTCCCAAGTTTTACATTCTGCATAGAATCTTCATAGACATTTCTTTTCTATATGGGATGGGAAATGTGGATGGTGAATTAATATATCCATATCTACCATATTTATTTCCCTTCCTGGTATGCGGAAGTCCACAGCAAACTATCAAAAAGGTTGAGTCCACCAAAACCATCTCCTAACGGTAGTACAAGATGTTCCAGTGTGGTTCGTTTTGTGATGTGACTGTCATTAAGAAAGGCCAATTCCTTAAACTCTCTTACAAATGATGAACATTTTAAAGGAATACATTTCTCAGGGGACATAACAAAATCTTAACAATCAACTTGATCCTTTTGACAAGAAGGTATGTTTAAAGCAGCAAGTGTGCAGTTCGATTAATTAGCAGCAAACTATCAAATATATATATTGTATTTTTTTTAACTAGGCAACAAGACAACATATAGATTTTTAGTGTCCTTCATCAAAATATTTTGAGCCCCAGGAATCCTGAACTGGAGCTGTAGGAGCTGGATCTTGAGGAGAGGATTAACCGATAGATCTGGAGCTGCTTCTAGTAAAGAAATGTTCTCTGTCCATGTTCCCCACACCCTTTCCTTCCTTCCTTCCTTTCACAAATGTAAGTAGAAATCATCCCCCAAAAATACCCATCTCTTGTTACTGTTGTTCTATAATACTAATCTAAAACAATGCCTGGCATGTTCAAAGTAGATCAAGCAAAAAAGAAACATACCTGTTTTCAGAAGCTGTTAGGGAAAATGTTACCAACTGGTAGCAGTTTTAAGTTCCTTCTCACTCCCAGTTGTGGAATTTTGACACTTGTTTCACTTAGCTCACAGAGTACTAACAACACTTCCGCTTTTCAGAAGAAGGGTGTTGCAAGAAAGAATAGTGCTTACAGAAAGGAATACTGTCATTCAAAGACAGCTCTCCACAACAGTCATTACAAATAACCTGGCAAGGAGGTAAGTGTATGTGTAACTTAGGCCCAGGTGCTTGCTCTAGGTATGCTTACAACTGAAGTATAAACCTGTTCTCAATTGTTTGCCCAGAAAATTTCAAACCTCTCTTTTACAGTGAATTAAAGTTGTGACTTCTCTGTGACAACATTGCAGCATCTTCCTGTACACCATCTTCTTGTGCACCACAGAAAAATGTTTTAAAATAAAATTAAAATTCCTCTAGATCTGCACATGAAGCCATAATTATGAAACACAAAGGCCTAATTCAAGCAGGTTAAGAGAATACATTTTTATAGAGCTACATTTTAGTTGCTGGAATATACTGATATAGGCCAAGTAGAATTTTTTGCTAAATATAAATTAGCTAGCTAACTAAATATTCTGAACTCAGAAATTAAACATCTGTGATCAGGATATTAAAGATGGAATGGAAACACCTACATGGGCCAAGAATAATAAAAGCAAGATGAAAACTAAAAAAATCAACAACTCATGCATATCCCTGGGCAAAAGACTCCTAATAACAATAAGATCTTCTTACACAGTTGACCATAATCTCCCCTTTGTTTGGAAAACCTAAAGAAATGTCAAACCTCTGGAAACTATTATGTTTGTCATCTGCTATGTATTAGGCTGTAATAAGAGCCTGCTTGGATTATACCAAAGATTTAGAAGGTAGAAGAAATGGAGGTCCTGTAAAAATTAGACATCAATTGCCACACACCCCATTGCCATATCTGGACATCAATAGCCAATGGGAAGTGGTGGTGCAAGCTATAATTCTAAAATATTTGGTGAATCAGTCCACCATTCTGTTCCCACAGTGATTAGCCAAACACCTATAGGAAGTATCCAGTAGATCCTAAGGTCAGTAGCACCATCCTGTTCATTAATCCCACCAGGTCTTTCTTCTTTAATTTGTCCAGATAGCCTACCAATAAACAACATTTCAATAGTAATGTTTGTTAACTATGAATTCTGGATAAAGGACTAATAGGATAAAAGTGTCCCCTGGGCAAGACTCAACCCAGCTAAGCATGCAAGATTGTGCTTCCATCGCCTTGATAGGACTTGCCCAGTTGGAGTTTAATTCCAAATGGATCTGAGTAACTTTATTCTAGATGCCTACATTATTCTTCCCAGCAGCTCTTCAAATGTTCTTGTAGCCTGTTCTCTGCAGCAATGAATGAGATACCTTATAAAGGGCTGCTGGACAGCTATTTGTGGACATGATAACAGGAAAAATATTCACATTTTGTTGTTCTTTTTTGCCACAATGTAAGATGGGTTCTTACCTGTAGTAAACTTGTAGGCCTTATCTTTCTCCAGTGTCACTCTAGGCATTTCTTCAGCTATTTCATCTGCTGGAGTTTTTCAGGAAACCAAGAAACACCTCAGGATTGATTACAGTGAGAGGCTACATAAGAACTATCCAATCTAAGTTCCCCCTCACATGCCTATTTTAGAGTGCAACAAAGGGCTCAATTGAATTATCCACTGAAAACTCAGGAAAAAGCCTAAGCAATTTCTGGTATCCATTATTCTGAAACCCTTCTGGAACCTTAACCAACAAAGAGAAAGCAGTCATAGAGTGACCCAACTATAGCAAGAAACTAGCAGTTTATCTTTCATTACTAGCTCACAGTGCAACTACTTGTAAGGCTCAAGCTTAAAGATGACACAATGAAATCTAATTGAATCCAATCTTTTATTTGCTTACATGTAATGGACAGAATCTTGCTAAACTAAAGCTATACCCATCCACTCTAATATATCCTGAGAGATCCTAGGATGTGGCTGAACATTTTCCTCCCCTTCCCCACCTAGTTCAGCACTGCAGACTCTTAATTTGGGCTTCTCTTTGGAATGTACAACTGCCTCTACCATGAGAAAGCTCTGTGTTGCCAAGACTCCATCCACGCCTTCTCCAGGTACACATTCTATCACACTACCCTAATATAAAACCCAGACCAACATGAAATCTCCAATGCTCAAGTCAATGGTTGCCATGAATTCCTGAGCTGCTCCAAATTCTACATCACCAATGCAGTTTGAGCTAGCCTTGGCAGTTCTGTCAACAAGGTGACAAAATCTAGGCAGGAATGCTTCTGTGCAGCAGGGAAGTCATTATAGTAGTAACAGTTGAAGGGCTCCATAGAGCCCAACTTCAACCAGAGGGTTTCACAGCAGGGTGTCTGTGGAGCTGTACTCTGAAATCTATCTAGATGACAGTTGTTCCCACATGCCCTGGGACTGTGGCTGATAGAACATTTATTTGCATTCTGTTGTATCATGAATTAATTTCCTCAGATTGTATTTGGTATAAAAAAAAGAACTGGATTCTTATACCAACATTGCAATGATATATGCTGAAGCTGTCTGACTACTAAGATCCCATATTTTAAATCTATATTCTAACTAGATCAGAATCCTAAGAATGAGGGCATTGCAAAATTCAGGGACTGTTTCAAAAGTGAAGGGGCAAATGAGCTCTAGAATTCACCCCACCCGCAACAAATAAATACTATTTCATATGAAGCATTATAAATGCATATTATATACAGATTAAATTTTTATTTTATAATTAGAAACAAACCCATTAACTATTCTTGCTCAAGGTAAAAGATGAAACTGGTTAAGTTTTTAGCTCACTCATTTTTTATATTTAACATGGCAAGTCCAGATAGCCAATCCTGGAACATTGTGCTCAAGTAATTTTTAATCCATTTCAATTTTCAGAAAATCCGTTTTGCCCTTGTTTCTTCCCTGGAATAGCTATAAAAAGCACCAATGCTATTTACATATCTGAGATAACACATATGTGAGACAACAGAAGACATTAACAACCCATGGATAACTGATAGTGAATCGACTGTTATTTTTTTTTAATTATAAAATTGCAAACAAAAGTTTAAAAGTATAATGCATGCAATAATATGAAAGGATCAACAGAACTACAAAAGTAAAAAGCAAAGCAAAATAAAAAAGGAGGAAGCCAGCAATTTATGATACAGTAATTTATTACTATAATCTCTGAGAACACACTAAACCAAAATAATAGAATATTTTATTGGTTAGCAGGATATGAACATAGACATTGGCCTGGTTCACTACATGCTCAATCACAAATTGATTATTTTTAATTAACATACTTATACCACATTGTCCTATCAAGGACCCAGATTCTGGTGTAATCAATAAAGTATTGACTAGTGTTGGGAAATCCAAATTCTAGTCCACTTTGAATTATAGAAACTCATTGGATGACTTTGGGCCACTTGTCTTCCCTCAGCTTGAGTATAAAATGACTAGACTCCCTCATGTATGTAACCTAGAGCGTCTGGAGAATGTGTGGGATATAAATTTAACAAATATCAACCTTTTTGTGTAGTTTTTATAAACAACCCCATTTGCATTTTGAAGTCTTTTTAGATAAGACTGTACTATTTTCTAGATTTGAAAAAAGAATCAAATTGCTTGAATCTGTATTTTAAGTGGCAGGATTCTTTCTGTCCTCTGCTGCTAAAAGTAATTGAAATCTTTTATACTGCGGCCCCTTGGATCTTTGGCGCATTAATGGTCTTGACTGATGCATTTCTGCCAGGAAGCTTATGTTAGACTGCAATCAATTCCTGTTTCTGCCTCTAAGGTTCAAAACTGATGCAACAGTGTAGGAAAGGCAGCGGGGTAAAAGTAATTGGCCACAACACCCCTTCACTTGTATACAATGCATATAAGAAGACATGTAAAAGCATCAGAAATGCTTCTAACAGCGGAAAAGATTTTTGAAAAAGCGTATCTGGAGGTTTGAGCTTTCGTTTATCTGAAAACTATTGTCATTTTAGCGTAAGTTGCTGCAACTATTACATAACTGATCACTGGAACTCCGTGCTGATCTACTGCAAATAACTCAAAGAGATCTAACAATAGATTCAATAGATACATTCTGCCTCCTCAGCATTACAAGACTGACTGAGCATTAATAGATCAGCAGAACAGGCGCTTGCTAAGCAAAAAAAAATAAGCAGAGAAATCCCTATTTTCTACGAAACAAAATAAACGCACAATGCAAGGAAGTAGCCAATCAGAGGGTTATAACCGAAGCTTCTTTCGTGGCATCGTCATCATCATCATCATCATCGGCGTGGAAGTTTCAAGCAAGACGGTACCAGATTTATCCCACCCCCTTTCCTTTCCTGAAGAACTGTTTCCCCCCCCCCGCTCCGCTCCTATGTTTTTCTTTCTTCCGCCTCCCGTCTGGTCCTGATCCAACCAATGACCAAGCACCAGGGCTGTCCAGACCAATGAAATCCAGTTCCGAGGCAATCGGGAAGATAACCTTAGAGCCAATCAAAGAGGGCTTTACAGGAGCCCAATCGGAAAGTCGATCTCAGGTTTGCTGCTTGATGCTCAGTCAGCAGGAGGAGGAGGCAGGAGGAGGGGATGATCTCCGCCTCCGCGGGTTGCTGTTGACCGGGCTGCCCGGCGGTTCCGTTCGGCCCTCTCTCGGCTCCCCGACCGAGCTGTCGCGGCGGGCGGAGCGATGCAGCACCCCGGTCCCCAAAAAGCTTCGCCTCCGCTGCAGCCGCTCTACGCTCCCAACAACGGCGATTTCACCTTCGTCTCCTCGGCCGATGCCGAAGGTAAGAAGGGGAGTGTGCGGAGAGGGCACCCCAGGGGCTGCCTGGAGGAGGGAACCGAGCAGATGCCAAGAAATCCGGAGCCCTCTGGCGCAGCCCGGTCTGCGTGGCGGAGGCACCTGCGCGAAGAGAGGAGGATTGGATTAACGGGTCCGGTAAATAAGGAGGGATCGAGTAATGGTGCTGGCGGAGAAGGAGGAAGAGAGTGTGGAGTTACGCAGACCCGCTAAAGAAGGGAGTACAGACTAAAACTGAGTTCTGGTGGTTTCCTTCCATTGTTTGCGGGCTTTCTTCCATATATTACACACACACACACACACACACACACACCCCAGCGCACAGGGCTGTGGATGTGGCATCTTGGTTATTCACTCTGATAGGGCATCAGCACAGATTGCTGTTGTGTATAGATCTCTGTAGGTGTACAGCAGCCTTAGGTCGCTTTTGAGCAGCTTTCTGGGAGTTGTAGTCAAGTTACCACTGGAGATGGTGCACTTGGGGGTGAATTCGTTGTTAACAAAAATGACTGATAATAATTGAAGTTGAAAACTTAGGCTGATCACATCCAACTTGTATGATTCATGGGCTTGGACGTATTTTGAGAAAAGGATGGAAAAAGATGTTTGAGGGATAAGGTTTACAATCCCTATTGATCATGGCAACTATAGTTTTACATTTGATACCAGAAACACTAAAACTTTTGATAGCCAGTTGCTGAAGGACATAGCAATGAAGTTGCAATTGAAATTGCTGTTATAAACATAACCATGTGATTAGCTGCTATGAAGACAAAATGCTGGACTAGACCGGCCATTGAGCTGAGTTTGTATGGGTGCCATTAGGTCCTTAAGTAATGCAGGTGGCCCTCAACTTATGATTCATTTAATAACCATTCAGAGTTATGACACCATTGAAAAAAAGTGACTTACGACTGGTCTTTATACTTATGACCACCACAGCATCCCCATGGTCACTTGATCAGTATTCAGGTGCTTGGCAACCAGCAAGTATTTATGATGGTTGCAGCATCCTGGGATCATGTGATCTCCATTTAAACCTTTCCAGGGAACCTCCAACAACCAAAGGGGGAAGCTGGATTTGCTTAATCACTGCAAGGTTTGCTTAATTATCTTGGTGATTTGCTTAATGACCATGGCATATGCAGTCACTCTGGATAGCGTGATGGGTGGCATATAAATTTAATAAATAAATCACGGGGAGAAGCAACTTAAACTAAAGACAAATTTCCTAACAGTGATAATAATTAAACAATGGAACAGATTACCTTCAGAGGTTGTGAGTGTTTGTCTGGAATGGTATAGGGTCTCCTGCTTGAGCAGCAGGTTAGACTAGAAGACCTACAAGGTCCCTTCCACCTCTCTTATTCTGTTAAATAGGGTAAAATTGGATGTGACTCATGTAACAACCACATTGCTTAGGGACAGATGTTCTGATGCCAGTCGTGGTCATAAATAGAGGACTACTTAATGTATTTATATTCCCCAGGTTTTTAATGGAAAACCTCAAAGCTCAACTAGTTCTGTACACTGTATTTAGCTCTGCACATCAAAACTGAACATCCAATGAGTTCTACTGATGGTTAAACTGTTATTTTTTAAAATTAAACCTCCTTCATGCTCTTCAGTCAAAACATCGTTTTTGTTCAGTGAACAGAAAAGCATAACAGCAGCTCTATGGATTTTAGAAAGAATAGATGCAGTGCTTCAGTAGTATCTGAGCATTATTGTTACAGAAATAACAGGCCAAGTTTTTAATCTACCCTGCTCACTGATCAAACAGACATCTATTTTGTATAATTGGGACAAAGTTTGGCTACATTTTACTCTGGATTGTGGAAAAGTATCTTATTCTTATATATAATAAATTAAATCAGAGGCATTTTCTCCAATTCTTGTTTTTAGATTTTTCATATAAAATTGCTTTGCCCAAGTCTTTTAACTTACAAAATTTTAGAGTATTTGTTGGTGAATAAGTCTTTCGCAGTTTAAGAGTTTTTCCCTTCTTCTTCCTAACCACATCACTGACAACCCCCCCCAAAAATCTATTTTTTTCTGACATGCCACCTACATGAATGTGGACTATGTGATGATACAGGATAAATAATGCATTTTATAACATATCCTGTCCCCACCCTAGCATTTCATGTCAGTTGTTGTTTGGCTTTTTCTTCATTCTAATGTTCTTTTGAAATAATACTAAGCCTGTGTTTAAGTTCAGCCTGAACAACAGCTGGGAGGTGGGCAGGCAATACTAAAACAGCAGAGTAAAGGTTACTACAGACTCCTGTGCCAGTCTGCTGTTTGAATTGCCTGGTCCAAATCTTTGAGTCACTCATTAGTTTAAAGACCTGGGCAGTAAAGAGATCTTCTCTGCCTATTCTTTCTCCTAGCTTGGGCAGCTGATCCCCAGGCTGAGAAGTAGCAAGTGAAGGGTGTCAAGATCTAAATCTACAGATCAAGCTTTGTCTGTGATTAGTGAATGGTTTTCCTGCCAGCTGATGATGAGAAGATGGGAAAGTATTGTCCTTCCTATACAGGAAATAACACCATCCTCTAGCAGCAAGCAAAAGTATATATGGACAGCAAATCCTATATTGCTTTAGTTTCCTGTTGGCTAATCAGGGAGGAGAGCATTTCAACTGAACTATAGGGAAGAACCCTATGAAACTTCATGCTAAAGTGAACATTTCAGTTCTCCACAATGGATAATGTATTGGTATTTGTTAGGGCTTTGTGAAACATATCACACGAGCATGGCACCCCTTCCTGAAGTTTTAAAACAGTCAGGTCCTTTGGAAAGCTGGCATTGTTGCTGTAAAATGTGCACACATGCTGCAGGTATCTGCCCATGTGTGCACATGCTACTTTGCGGGTGGCCCCAAATCTAGTGTCATCTATGCATGCATCCAATAACCTCTGATGCAATCACAAGCCTTCCAAAGGATGTCACTGCTTTAAAAATTTAAAGTTCATATTAACACATTTTTGCAGTGCACTTCTTTTGAATTCTTTATGCAATCAGTGTATTTCTTTGTAAGCTATTTTCTTATATGTGTTTATGGATAATTTAGCTTCTTTCATTATGTTACACTTTTTTTAGCTTAGGGTAATATGCAAACTCATCCACTTTAATTTATAAACTGCGTATTCTTTTGTAGAATGAGTTGTATATCAGGTCAACCCAAAAACAAACCAACAATGCAACAACGTAGCGTGATATGAGAATTAGGCCTAGCGACGTTCCCTTTTCTCATATATCAATGTACATTCCAGTATAGCAAAAATATATATTCTTGACTACATTCTCTTACATTCTTTTGACTTAAGATTTAAGTGGCTCAATAGCACCTGCAGATGTGAAACTCAACCTTGGAGGAGGAAATGTGGAATTTATGAAAGAATCCACAGCAACTACCTTTCTGAGGCAAAGAGGTTATGGCTGGCTTTTAGAGGTGGAAGATGATGACCCTGAAGATAACAAACCACTCTTGTAAGTAACATTGCTTTGAGATTCTTAGCTTAGCTCTGACCTTCAAACTAATTTCTTGTTTTAGATCAAGGGCAGTGATTTGTAGGAATAGTGATCAAGGAGTTAAATGAAAAGTTGACAATTAAATAATTCTGTATTTATTGACATTTAAATACATCTGTCATTTCAATATTTTTTGTACACTATAGGTAGAAGATTCTGTTTTGGCAACATGTCATATTGTACTGTTTAGAAAACATAGATTAAAATATTTTTTCAGTAGAATCAGTGTAAAATTATTAAAAACTTTAATCAGGAGAAGCTCAAAGCTATGATAAAAAATTGTTTTAAAATGCTTAAGGTGTGTATATTTGCATCTGAATTCCATGAATAAAAGGACATCAATTTCTGATAACAGTATAATTATGGATTATTTTTGAGTTGCACCTTTTTAGGTTTCCTAGTATAATTTTCTTTCCTAGGGAGTAAGAATATAATCATTATTCTCTTGAAATATTTAACATGGAATAATATAGCTGTCAGACAAGAAGTGGCTTAGCTTGTTGTTTATTGTTTGCTAGTATTAAAAAGTGTCTGTACTTCCGCTTGTTCAATAATAGCTAAATATATTTTGGGGGGAAATCTTGAGTTGCTGTGCTTCATAAAGTATCTTCTAAAATAATACTAGGCCATACTTTCAGGACATATTATGGAAGTTCTACTTTTTTGTAACAGAGAAGAATTAGACATTGATCTGAAGGATATATACTACAAAATTCGGTGCGTCTTGATGCCAATGCCTTCTCTCGGATTCAACAGACAAGTAGTAAGAGATAATCCTGACTTCTGGGGCCCTTTGGCTGTTGTCTTATTCTTCTCAATGATCTCATTATATGGACAATTCAAGGTGGGTGAATTTTTTTTTCAAAGCACCTTCATTATTTTAAGCTGTCATTAACTGTTAATACAGTTAAATTGTTATCAGTTAAATATTAAACTTCCCTGCATCTTCATATAGAAGCTTGAATATCCTCTTCAAAATAACTGTAATATGATTCTTTTATGTAGTGATGTTTTTTTCTCTTAAATTTTATTTCTCCTTGCTTATGTTACCATGCTTTATGTTTATTTTTAACCTACTATTTCCAAGTGAAAGTGGAATGTATTCTGCAGACTGAACTCTTTTGGCCCTAATCCATTGATAATACATTATAGTGGTTGACTCCTTTTTGAACTGTAATTTTGCAGAGGCCTTCTGGATCAAGCTGAATCTATTCTGCATCTTACAGCGGCCAACAAGAATTTCATACGCAGGGCTTGAAGATAATAGCAGCTCATAGGAACAACTGTTTGAATCTGAAAATTCTATTTATGCAAAATAATTAAAACTATTGCTGCTATTCCTATTACTGTTATAGATGATCAGGAACCACTGATTAATTTTATCCATAATTAATCACTTTTAAAGTTTATCATTTATTATGTTATCAAATTTAGAGAAGTTATTTGAAATATCATGGGATTCAATAGTGAGTTAATGAACAGAGTACTGCATTTTATTTTTTTTAATCCGTTATGTACTCAGGATTTACTAGGGCTGTACTTTGGATCTGAGTTTGAAAAGATATTTTTGAGCAAGTCTAGGAGCACAAGTTGCATCTATCAGCATCCCCTTTAAAAATCAACATGAGTTTGCAAAATGGCTGTATTATCTTAAGAAAATACATATTTGAATTAAGGACGTATTGATAAGTGTAATGTATATATTCAAGCCCACGCTGAAGCCTAGCAATTTTCTGGGATTTACTGTCATTCAGTTTAATTAAGATAATTACAAATTTTCATAATATAATGCAACCATGTTATGAAAACCTGGGAGGATTTTGTGCAGAATAAGGCTTGCACAATTGCATGAACAAGAGTGAATGGGCTGATTGAATGTATTATTTTTCTATTTAAGGAAGAGTTTTTGTTAAAGTTTTTCAGTTCATAATACGATGTTGATTAGAATCTTTAACAATTTTTTTAAGGTGGTATCTTGGATTATAACTATTTGGATATTTGGATCCTTAACGATCTTCCTGTTGGCCAGGGTTCTTGGAGGAGAGGTAAGAATTTTGTGAAAGTGGACTGTGGACAGCTTAAATTATTTTTAAATTGGGACTAGTTATATGAATTGTCATTCCTTAATTGCCCATTTTATGGTCCTATCTATGAATAACTTGGACGAATACTAGTTGCCCATTATTATTGGTTTATCAGACGGTATCAACAGTACGCTGGGAAGTATAGAGAAAGAAAACTGATAACATTGAAAAAGTTTGTTTATACCACTAAGACAATTCTACTGTTAAACACTAAAATCCAAATTAAAGTATTCAAAACAAATGGGTATCCAACCTCTATTCAAATACATCTTTTTCAATGTAGTTTTTCTTTTCAACACCCTTTTCAAATCACCCTTGTCTTTTAGCATATCCTTTTCAACATTTTTTATTAAATTGATCTTATTAGGAATGTTTTTCTAACATGAAACCAGAGCCAGCCTTCTTATAGTTTATGTCCACCATTCTCCGAAATTTTGATCGTTTAGAAAATGACTATATGAACAAGAGGATTTGGGAATTAGGCTTGTAAGAACATATATGACTTATGTACTCAAGCTTGAACAATTATCTTTGTTAGTAGACTTAGTTACTGGAAACAATGACTGAAGTATTTTAAATTTACAGGTTGCATATGGTCAAGTTCTTGGAGTGATTGGATATTCTTTACTTCCTCTTATTGTAGTAGCACCTGTACTCCTGGTAGTTGGATCATTTGAAATTGTTTCTACTCTAATAAAAGTAAGTTCAATATTATTCATGACCAGAAGAACAAAATCTCAACAATATGTCAACTAATTTTACACAATAGTATATTATGCAGCTAGTATTCATATTCTACTTTGCTTTGGAGCTAATTTATGCCTGTAAATTAAGAGCCAATTCACTCCAGTGCAGGGCTGTCAAACTCCAGCCCGCGGGCCAGATGCGTCACATGCTGGCCACGTCCATGCCCTGTTTAATGAAGGAGAAAAAGGTCCCGATAATGTCATGTGACGCCGCCGTGACATGATTATGGTTAGAAAGAAACCATGAATTCAAGTCCTGCCTTAGCCATGAAAATCAGCTGGGTGGCCTTGAGCCAGTCTCTCTCAGCCCAACTCAGGGATATAAAATATGATATGATATATGCAATATGATATAATATATAATAAAGATTGACTTACAGTATTACATCTTTTAATGGCTATATTCCTATAAATAAATACTTTGTTGTAGGAAAACATCAACATATTGCACATTTTTCACATTAAAAAGATTTAAAAGAAAAAGGAAACCAGCTTTAACAAACAGTTAAAGCTTTCAAAAACAGTTGGATAAAATTAATTTTTTCTCCAAATAATAATAAATTGACTGCTTTAAAAAGTAAGAGGAGGAAAGCAAAATAAAACCATCTTGTTAGGACTTTCTCATTTTGTAAATACATTCATTTGGTATTACAGTACTGATCTGGTATTAACTGGAGATCAGCTTCCTGCTACATAGTGCCTTCCAGATATGTTGAACTGCAGGACCAGATTGTCCACGCAGCAATAGTTTCGGATTACTGTGCATAACCAGAGTTTATTCTGTTGTTCCTTGATTAAAAAAAAGTTCTACTGTGCAGTTTGGGACTTTCCTTGCCTTGATAACATTTCTTTTTTCTTTCTACCAGCTTTTTGGAGTGTTTTGGGCTGCATATAGTGCTGCTTCCTTATTAGTTGGTGAAGAATTTAAAACCAAGAAGCCTCTTCTGATTTATCCCATCTTTTTATTGTACATTTACTTTCTGTCTTTATATACTGGGGTGTGACCAAAATTGCTAGATTTGAACAAGGACATTTTGATCACCATGAAGACTGAACTGTTGATGGATAGAAAAGGCAAGTGACTGTATCCTATCAGGTGGACGAAGTTTCAGTAGTATCCTTAAGTACATCTGTGTATTATTATTTTTAATTATATTACAGATTTATACCAGAGTTTTAGGTTTGTTAGATTTTTAATGAATATGAATATGGTAACATTTTAAAATGTTATTTGAAGAAACTTATTCCTTGTGCCAAAAGCACGAGGTCCATATGATAGGTAAACTGTCATGGCACTTGAAAAAAATGAGTGATCATTTGAAACTATAGTTCCCATAAATGTATGCATCAGCCAATCCTCATAGTTTCTATATTTTAATGTGTAATCTTGTCCAATCTTGACTTGGCTATTGAGTTATCAGTTCTGATTTAAAGTTTTATGTTGATCAAAGATTGGTTTAGGAAATTCCATTGTAAAGGGAATTTATGGTTGTCATTACCATCACATGAAATATTTGAAGTAATATTTAGTAGTATTTGACGTAATTCTTTTTTTAAAAAAAATCAACTAAGTATGTCATAGCAAAATATTGCCTTACAAAGTTGATTTTGAAATCTTTCAGAAAAAAGTTTTTTCCTGCAGCTTTATGAAAGTGGTAAGTGGAAAAAAGTTTAAATAAATAGTATGATTCTGAAAAAATTCTTCAATAGAATAAACATTACTTTCTTCAAAATTGAACTTGTTTTATAACACTTTGTTTTGCTGTTTTTGTAAACTGGTTTTGGGGTTGGTAAAATTGTTAGCCACAAAGTTGCATTTGCAATTTGATTATCAAGTTTAATATGAATTGACATTATGGTTCTTTAATATAATTGTGTATTAGTTACAAATGAAAAAGACATTCTGCATTATAAGGATTTTCATAGCAACCTTTATCATTTGCAAGGCAAATATTTAATCCAGGCTGCTTATTCAGATAAGCAGATATAGACATACATTTTTTGTCAGATTGGTAATCAAAAGGATAAATTGCATTGAGTTGCTCATCCAAATAGAGAAACAATTACTTTTGCATTTTTTGAATTTGAATTTTTGGATGCGCATTAACATCTCACTGCACTTAAAATAACATATAGCCAGGAGACTTCGAAAAGAGGAACTATATACTTTGCAAAATTGTTACTATATTACCATATTGTTTTTCAGCAACTCTATAAACATTTTCATATGGATTAAATTTGATTGTATTTGAATAAATTAAACAATTATGCATTGTTTAATAGAAGAATAAGCATCTGTGAACTACTGTGTCTATCCGTTGATTTTACTAACAAATTAAACTCAGTTTCTGCCAATTCTATAAGTCGAGCAGATTTTTATCATTAAGCAGATAAAGTTTAGACCTAACGTTCTCTTATTTTGATGGAACTTAATTTCAAATTATCAGCATTTAGGAAAATAACTTAAATCCATTCCCGGTGTTAGAATTTATCAATCAGCGCATCCATAGGATCTGGTTGCTTTTCTCAGAATGATAAAAGAAGCATTACACTACAAGCCCCAACACTTTGGGGCACGTGTGCAATGCATGATGTAAGGAGTGTCATGAAACGGGGTGAGGCTTGTGCTGTAATGCTGTTTTCATCAGTCTTTCCTTCTACACTCCCCTCATGTCATTGGACCCATTTGTTATGGATATATTCTTGGAAATCAAAGATAGGAATAAAACAAAAAGGCTTTAAAATGTGCCTTCTATTAGTTCCCCCTCTGCAGAATTATAAAAATTGAAGAATAACAAGTTATATCTACTTTTCATATGAAGGGATGCCTGAACTTATAAAAGCTCTGAAAGTGCTACTATCTGCTTAAAAATAGCCTGCGCTTTTCTGTGTAATAGCAATAGCACTTAGACTTATATACTGCTTCACAGTGCTTTACAGCCCTCTCTAAGCAGTTTACAGAGTCAGCATTTTGCCCCCAACAATTTGGGTCCTCATTCTACCGATCTTGGAAGTATGGAAGACTGAGTTAACCTTGAGCCTGCTCAGATTTGAACTGCCAAATTGCAGGCAGCCAGCAGTCAGCAGAAGTAGCCTGCAGTACTGCACTATAACCACTGTGCCACCATGGTAGAAACCAATCCTGTCTTGTCTTGTGCTGTCCCATTGTTTCATATTGCATCCTATCCCATCCATCATATCTTTGCAAGTAGGATCATGAGAGTCTGGCAGGCATGGAGGTCCTTGAACCCAGATTTCATTCCAATGATCTACTAGAGGTCTTTGCAAATTTCAATAAAGATGTGTGCTAGATCCAAGCATATTTTGCAAGGAAAAGATCCCAATTAATATTTGTGTCCTTTAAAAAGTTTTAGGGAAGACCACCTAGTGGTTCCATACTATGTTAATAAATTTTAGCTGGTTAATTTCATCATTATGATGCTATTGGTGAGGAGCAGCCGCCGCATTATAATTAGCTCTTTAAATCTCCCGCAGAGGCATGATATAATGAATCTCAGGGATATTATGGGAAATTAAAAGGCACCTCTCATATCAGCCGTTTTTTGCTGATATGAGCATTAGCATTTTTAAGAAATAGAGTGAAGAGGGTGGCTTGAAGTGGTTGACCCAGATTAGAATATCAATGGTTTCAAAAACAAAGTCTAGGACCTAAAATATCAGGGTTTTTTTTTTAATGCAATGGCAAAGGAAGACAAAGGTTTTATTAGATTCTTTTGCAAGAGGAAAAAATAAAATTGACTTGGTACATTGTTTTATGTCAGTCTATGATGCAGTCAAATTTAGAAAGCTATGCACAGTTTTGATCACTGCTTGAAAAAAGTTTGGAAAATTGCAGTAAAAATAAACAATTGAAATATGTTCTATCCAATGAAAGGAACAAAATATTTGGGATTTTGAATTTATTAGGAAATGTATGCAACCATAGTGTGATATTTTTAATATTATATGTTTTGTGTTTTGATCTAACATTAAAAGTAAACAATACAAGAGATAGTGTTTGAACTTGAACTTCCATATTGTGCAAACACTTTCATCTGGCATGGGAAACCTATCACAGCTAGTAGAATGACAGCAGGAACATGGAAGTATTTATTTATTTTTTTAAATCCATAGCTTGAAACTTTTAGAAACTTTTAGAAAACTTTTAAGAAAATTATGTTATTGGTTTAAGGATAATAATGAGCTCTTAGTCATCCAGACTTTCATGAAATGAAAACAGTTCTTGAAATAATGTAGTGATACTTACCACCAAAATGCTAAGAAATGACTCTTAACCACTAAGACTTAATTACAAGTTGTTGTAACAATGCCAAATCCCGAGTTAATATTGAAAGCGCACTGAACAATATCCATGAATGTTGGAGAGGGCTTGCAGACATGCTCTTATCACCATCTCGTAATACAATCAAGCAAGCACAACTTCAACGTTAAGCAGGATTGCACAAAGATTCTCTCTTTGATGTGAATATAGTCACAGTATCCTATGATTCTTAAAAAGTGGTTCTAACTTGCATGCCAAGATATCTAAGTTTCCTACTTCTCTCTCAGACTATGATCTGTGGTCTTTTTTAAAAAAAAAACCTAGAATTTTTCTATGTGTGTGTATGTGTGTGTGTGTGTTTGTGCATGTGCACGTGTGTGCATTTATGTGTCTGTGTGTCTCTCTGTGTGTAAAAAATTAAAAGAAAAGTAATAAAAAGAGAAACTAGAATATAAAAGATGTGAAAAAGGGAGGGAAGGAGCATAGAACTAAGACTTATCCCTTCTTCTGTTTAGTAGTTGCCAACTTATTCCTTCCCCTCCCTCTTTAACTCTTTTTAATCTCCAAATCCATAAACCATCAATTCAGATGTTTCCTCTTTCATCAAAAAGTCCATATAAGGTTTCTAGTCTTTCAAAAACGTCCTTAGCAGTTTTTCCCTGACCAAACTGGTCAGTTTTGCCATTTCTGCAAACTCCATCAATTTTATTTATTATGCATATACCAGATACAATATTAATTTCTCATATTTCTTTTTTAGTTCAACATCTATAAACCCTAATAGAAATAATTTGGGTTCCAATGTAATGTTAATCCACAATAACTTTTACATAATAGCATATATTTGCACTCAAAATTCCTTTGCTTTTACACATATTCACCATGTGACCTTGACGAACATTCCTTGAGAGTCGAATGGGCCTTATATTTAAGATAGCTTTAGATTTAGAGATCACTGTTGGAGGTAGTGATTATCCCAAATTAAGTTAAACTTAAGAAGAGAGAGAGAGAGAGAGAGAGAGAGAGAGAGAGAGA
>JANHFL010004327.1:157206-185468 GCA_032468155.1 Oxyrhabdium leporinum
GGGCAAGCTTCCCCCAAGCCTCCCCTGAGCCCGGCAGCTGGTATCGCCTCACCCCCCCCCCCCCCCCAATGCTTCTGTCTTCCATTGCTGCCGGTGGTGCGGGAGGGAGACGGACAGAGAGAGAGGGAGAGAGGGAGAGAGAGGGAGAGAGAGAGAGAGAGAGAGATGCAGCCTCTAACAGTAATGAGAATTGCAGGCACAATTGCTTCCCACAATCTTCCAGAATTGCCTATAATTCTTGTTACTGTCAGAGGCTGCACGTTGCTTCTGGGCGGGGGAGGCTTGGTCCCCTTACCCGGTTACCCTCTGCTGTTTCTCTCTCTCTCTCTCTCTCATACACACACACACACAAAGACATTTGATCACTTGAACTGCCACACACTTTTTGCCCAGCTCACTTCCCCCGCCTCATACCAGTACATGGTGAGTGGGTTGCTCATTTTGGCTGCGAAAGAAGCTGCCCGGTGGCCAGGCGTGGCGCGTGGGGGAAAAATTAGGACACCCCTCGAAAAGAAGGCCTAGCCATTTTTTCAGGAGTCAAAAGAAAATAAGACCCAGTCTTATTTTCTAAGAAACACGGGTAGCTGCCTTTCAAAATTACCACTGATATCAGAAACAGGTAGCCAGATAACTATTTTTTACAGAGAGAAATTATTCCATTATCTTAATGAAATTATTTGCTTCTACATCATTGGTCTACTATGGTCTCCATCTCAAGTCACTAGTTTTGGGGCATGAAAACCATTAAATGGACAAAGGTGGGTCATTAAAACCAAAGTAACGGTTCTGTGTGCTAAACCAAAAAAAAGGATATATGTTGCCTTTAATTAGTCCTCTAATTAGCATGCACCCAATATCCTCACAGTTTATAGTACTGTATGGCACATCCAAATGCCAGGAACCAATAATCTTGTACAGAGAAGTTGGACCACAGACCATTACATTATTTGTTGCTTTTACTTTATTGCCTTGTATGTTTGGCTTTTTAAAAAAATATTAGAATACCACCTTGCACTCATTGCTTGACTTGACAAAGACAATTAATGATTTGATCTAATAATCCAGTCAAAAATGGCATCTATGCAACTCTCCCTAATTTTCCTATATTCATTTATTTCCTAAGAGAAGGAAATAAACTTGAAAAATTTATAATTCCACTACCAATCTGTAGTACAGTATCCCTTCTCCATCCTAGCTAGCTGTTGCACCTTCCTCTTGCAAACTGAATTAGATTTACCAACTACATATACAATATATGCACATAGTTAGCTATATCAATAAAAGCAACCTAGCCACTAAAACAGGCACACTTTTATTGTGCCTAAAGAGCAGGTGCATTCTTAAGAGCAGATTAAAGACACATAGCAAGTTAAGCTATATGATAAATACAGTCCTATTATCATTTTAACCTGTCTCCAAAATCTTTTTTTACACAAAAACAGACTTTAGATCCTGTATATTGTCTATGTCATATAGTCCTCTTTGCTTTCTATTTCCTTCTTTCATTCTTATCCCTCTTTTCAATTTGTAACTTGATTTTATCACTACTTTCATTCTTCTTGCCATGTGGCTCCCTTACCTCACCGGCATAGAAGGACAGGCGCTGGATCGAAGTAGTAAATTAAATAATTCTCTCTGTCCTCAGTGACACCAACCCCAATTAGGCCACTATTTGTTTTTTTCCCACCAAAGCCAGAGTGCGATGGCTTCCTGAACTCTGGTGGCAGCTGGAAAAACTTCAGAAATGTCATTCATGGTCATGTTCCTTTGCCCAGGGCTGAATTAATTGCTATGGAGAACGATTGACTCAATCAATTGTGATCCAAATAAAAACAGCATATTTTAATCTTTTGTTCTTTCCCTGGCTATCATATGATAATTTGCTCCCAGCTTGATGACCTTTTGTTTACAGAAGCTGCTGCACTGTCAATGTTTTGTTGATGTCATCTTTACCTGTACATTTGCAATTCATTAAAAATTCCATGACATCACAGTAACCTAGCCAATGGCTTCAGGAGGAGTATTTGCAGGGAACTGGCTGCAGCCCAGATTTTGCCTCTTGTATAATCTGTAAGATAAGATAAAGACTGGGTCACTTTGATAATTAGGGCATGAGTGATTTGGGGACAAATGGAAAAATCTATTCTGCTAGATTGAATTGTCACCAATCTTTTTATAACTTTATACTCTGTACTTACTTTTTTTTAATAGAAAATGTTAATTAAATGGTGCTTTTCCCCATAACTGCATTTTCATTTTGTGTACAACCAGAAACAGTTAATAAGAGAGAAAGTTTAGTCTGATTGTCATAAGAATATATTTTGGCATGATGGATAGGAAGCACAAAGTTCCAGATAAAACATTACAATAATTGTGCTTTGCAATTATGAAAGCAACATGATGCTTTCTAAATCTTCTGTTTTAAATTGCATCCATTTGATCAAATGTAGACTATTTATATATTGAATAGTTGCGAGGTTGATGTAGTTGATCAATGTTGAAGAATATTTCTCAGAGCACCTCCGTAATGGGTTTAGGTGCGGCTCCCATACTTATGTGTTTACCTTACTTAGCGGCTTCTTTTCCATCTCAGCTAGCCAAAATTTGTAAAACTTGTCTTTCCCGAATTGTGAGATGCTGTTATTCTTGAGGTTACAGCTTGGCCTGTTTTTGATTGGCAGAAAGTCCTACCAAATCTTGGTGCTCCAACTGGCAAATTATCTTAGCACCTTCATTAAAAATTCCATGCCATCACAGTGTGTCCCATATTGGGCTTTAGAATAACTAATCAGCCAGCAACTATACTTTGATCATGGCGCTAATGCAGAACAAGTCCGGTGGCTTTGAGTGCCATAGGACTGCAATTTTGGCAGTTCACTAATTGCCTAGCTTAAGGTATGGGCCAGCTGTAAGAAGTGTTTACAAGTTACAGCCACCAGTGGGACAACCATGCACCATACAGGGCGGGATCTGAGAGTCTGAGGAGCATTTGGAAAATATTATACAGAACAACACATTTTTGCAGCTTGCTCTGGTTTAAGCTTATTCATTCCTAAACAATTTGTGCCTCCATTGATAAATTCCATGATGGATTTATATTGATGGATACTTTAAAAAAAACATTTGTCACCTTCTTCATTTTACCAAGTTTTATTTTATTTTGACATTCAAATTACTATTTGTAATTGCTAAGTATATAAATCCTCAAAATGTTTGTTGATATTAGGAATAGGATTCTCTAGGAGGCAGCAGTGCACCATCATTAGTGTCAGATACTCAGTATCTCAAGTGGGTGGACTTTTTTCGCAATGTAATTGTTCTTAGGCTTATGGAGCTTTGCATTCCTGCAAAGGTTTTTTACTGAGTCTCTTGATTTAAACTGAATATAACAGTGCCTCTGCAGCATTTTTAAAAAGGACAAGGCAGCTGGTTGACTTAGGACAAGCCACTCTTTCCCAGCCCTCTTCATCTCATAGATAAGTTGTGGTGGTGTGAAAAGGAGTGGTTGCATTTAGTATGCTTCTTTGAGTAGCAAAACAACAACAACAACACAACATCTAGCTGGTTGATCTTAATGTCTAAGATCATATGTTTGTATCTGCATTAGGGAACTCATTAATGGGATCACAGTGACAGATGAAAATGACAATACTCTGGGAAAGTCGAGGGTAAGTACCGTTATCTTGGGAATTTGAGATCCAGAATTGATTTATTATTCTTTTTATAAAAAAGAATAGAGTCATTTAGAGTCATCTTCTCTACAGTATGTGCCTGACTGCCTAAGGAGAGCCTTGTATGCTGATACTTCAGGTTACAGCAACTGTTATCTATTGGGTTGGGTTTTGTTCGTTTGTTTTTGGTCTCCCACAAACTCGCATGATGATTATTTCAGATAAAGAAGTAGATGGCAAAATCAACATTTCTTAAATAAAGAGCAGCTTGGAGTTGTTGAACTGTCCAATATAGACTTCTGCAGCCTAATGCCCTTCCAGTTGTATTGGGTTAATAACTGCCAGAATTCCCAGTTAGTGGGAATGCTAAGACTTGTGATTAAGGAATGTGGGATTACAGTAGAGTTGTGTTCCCAATCTTAGCAGCATACAGATATGTCTGTTTAAATTCCCAGAATTTTCAGAATAAGTATTCTGGCTAGGACTTTCTGGAAGTCCATACATCTGGGCAGTCCTCAGGTAGGGAAACACTGGTTCAGAGCCATTAAAGGTTTAAGGCAGCAACTTACTTCATCAAGATATAATGAAGTTAAAAAGAATTAGGATAATAATGAACTTTTGGCATTCTTGAAGTATCTTGACTATGCATGGTGAATATCTACCATTAGCATGTACTACTTCCCCAAACACAATTTTGAGAGCTCTTCATTATGGCCCTTTGACAAAAAAAAATATTACCACCACTACCACTCAAAAAAGCAAATTTCATGTGCTTTGTAGATTCTTTAATGTTCTTTGGGATACTTTAATGTTCCTGCTTTGTTACCAGTATTCCAAGTAACATCTCTCTCTATATATTGGGAGTTCTTAACCTTTAGTACATAACCTTCTGTACAAGCTATTTTAGATAAGTTATATCTAGTATTATTATTTATTGTTTATTTATACAGTGGCATCAGTTTTCATGGCATTTTACCGATAACCAGAGGACAGGTCCCCGCTCACAGGAATTTACAATATAAAGTTTGACACAAGGGAGATAACAGAGAAAGTGGAGGCAGGGATAAAGCAGGGTAAGATGTGTGATTCATAATGTAAAATTGTTAGCTTATTTATGTCTTTTTAGTTGTTGGAACTAGAACTCTTAGAAAGACCAAAATTGCTAATGATGTTATAAAGCAGTCTGTTTTGTTGTTATTATACTTCCTGCCATTCTTCTGTCCACTAAAGCAAAACTACACTTAGACTAAAATTATGGTGAAATAAAAGTTGGCAATGGATAAAATATTACAATAAAATTATTATTTAATACCATAATTAAAAGCATTACTCAAAAATAGAATTGATGGCCACAGCAACTGATATAAAAGCAGCATGGGACAATCAAATCCTTGCTTTTCCCCCTTTTTCTAAAATACATTTTGGCTGTTTTGGTGTTCTGTATTTCCTTTTGTAATATTGTTATATAATCAAATACTGCTTTTATAAATTTTAATTAAAAATTAAAGAATATGCCATGGTTACTTCTAGAAAGTCATTTCCAGGCATATAGGATAGGGAGAAAAGGCAGAGTTCTTGTTGGGAGCAATCAGCTGTCAGACAATTTAGGATGATGGAGCTGAATTAGCAATGATTAAAGGGAAAGATGCTTCTAGATTTTAGAGTAGAAAATTAAGATAGTTACAATGATGGAAACTCATGGAGGAGTAGCAGTCCTGTTACACTATTCCTTCTTTTCTTGCTTTTAAAGACACACATTTTTCTTTTATTTTTAAGTCACACCCTACTATTTATTCCTCTTGCATTCCAAATAACAGTTATCAGAGGACTCCATGGATATTAAGTTCAGCCACTCAGCAAGCTTCTGGGTCAACTGATGTTTTCACATAATGTTTTTATTAAAATATACAAGTTATAGATTAGGTTACCAGCCTATACTACATGAAGCATTCCCTGTTAGCAATAGCACTTAGACTTATATACTGCTTCACAGTGCTTTACAGCCCTCTCTAAGCAGTTTACAGAGTCAGCATATTGCTGGTCCTCGGAAAGATGGAAGGCTGAGTCAACCTTGAGCCTAGTGAGATTCGAACTGCCAAATTGCAGGCAGCTGGCAGGTAGCAGAAGTAGTCTGCAGTACTGCATTCTAACCACTGCGCCACTTGGGCTCTTAATAATCATTAATGATCATTTTCAGAACCATGTATTATTAAATGGTCTCTAGAATGTCCAATTCTATGGCAGACTTTGATTTACAAGGAAAAAAAACACTAGGAAGAAAAATATATTGTGTATGAAACTATACAATATTTCTGCTTAAAATATAAATGTAATATTTTAGTTTCATCTACCCTTTTTAAATCTTAATAATCGAATTCAGCTTTAAAACACATAGCTCTGCCTGGAGCTAACACGGGTATATGGCAATCCGGCAATCTCAGACTTCCCATACCCAACGCCCTGAACATATGCTGGGCTAAAGCTTCTATCCACTCTGTCCAGCATGATTTCAGAGTTGGCTCATGTAATCAGCCAATCATCAGAAGCATACTTAAATAGAAAACTGTGTTTGGTATAAATGCTAATTCATTAAAATAGTTGTCTTAACTGATTAGAAACTGGTTTGGATTAAAGTATATATTAGGATGCAACAATGTTTTCTGTAAACTTGAGCAGAACCCATTATGTTTCTAAGGTTCAATATCATTTAAATATGCTGTATAAAAGAAGCTTTGTCAACAGTTTCCCAGTGGATTAAACTATTTATTTATAGTAGTGCATCAACTCCTACTTTTAGCCTAACATATATGTAAATACATGTATTTTATACAAAATGGAATTCAGTTTGTTTGCACAATACATATAAATCTTCTGTATAATATCTAATCCAAGAGATAAATATCCATATTTCATACGTTTTAAGGTGTTTATAAGAATGTAAATAAATTTTTAGGATTACCGAAATATAAGCTTTTGTGAAAATGTGAAAATAACTACAAGGTTTTCATTTTATAGCTTTCCATCAGCTAAAGTCATGGATATCAATGTGTGAGCTTGACACAGCCTATTTACAGTCATGTTTCATCTACTGAATGTTGTAACCTGAGAAAACTAATTCTGCTATACACATACTTTTCTCTGCAGTAGGCATTCATAACTATTTTAAGTGAAATCATAAGTTTATTTTTTAAATTTTGAAGTTGTCTACTTTTCTTTCAATTTCACATTTAGTTTTAAAGAAAAAGTTCCCTTTTGTGGCTTACATCCCCCCCCCCAAAAAAAAAGGTACCCATTTTGAAAGTAGCATTACACAATGGACGTGTACTGCATTTAAAAGAATAATAACTATTTTATTACATTTATATGCTGCCCAAGTCCTAGTGCATATGTTGGCACTTTTCTGTTGTCTTATTTTGCAAATTTGTTTACTCTTTGTCATTCATGCTGTAGTCACTTTTCATTTGGATTACTACAATGCTGTAATGAGGCTGCCCTTGAAGAGCATCCAAAAACTGCAGCTGGTCCAAAATGCAATAGCAGGCATAGTTCTTGGTGCCTGTGGTTTGCTTGATTTGCACCACTGTTGTGTGAGCTGGATTGCTCCCATTTCCTTTCTGAGTTCAATTTGAGGGGCTTGTTATAATCTACACAGGGCCATGTTATTTGTGGGACCAACTGCAACTAAGGATCTCTGCTCCTTCTACTAAGTCAGGTATGGTAGGTGCACTCCAGGTCCTTTCCCTTAAAGCTGTCATCTGATGCGACCTTAGAAATGTGCCTTCTCTGTAACCACCCCTGCCTTTTGGGATAGCCTCCCAACTGAGATTTGAAGGGACCTATCCTTTTAGCCTTCTAGAATGATGTGAAGATCAAGTGCTGTGCCAAGCTGAGAGTGTTGAGTCAGGAAGCTAATAGTTTGGTTCATCTGGCACCTGATGGGAAAGATTGGTCTGCTTTTAGTCCTGTTTTTGTTAATTGGATCACTAGGTGAGACAGTAGGCCCTATAAGTTCTGCAAATAAAGTTATCTGCCCTGATTACTGAATTCAAGTCTTGGATATCAATGGCATAGATGTAGGCCATTGTTCCTATCTTTAATACCTGTGTTTCAGATTTTCAAGCTTTCTGTATTTTAGCTGAATACCTCTAGAACTCTTGAATATTGAGGAATGATTGCATGGTAAACCTCTCATTAAATAGACATAATGGTGCCTGTAAAAAAGAAACTAGTAATGTTTCTTTATTCTTAAATAAGCTGCTTTCCTCAGCATTAAACTGAATGCTTCTGAGCTTGTATCAATACACAAATAAATAAAAAATGGATTTGAATATTTTCATACCTTGAAAATATGTTGCTAGAAAAAGGCCAGGCAGGCTTTTTAAAGCTGAAATACAAGCCTATGTCTGTTGATCAGGGCTGTCAAACTCTTGGCCCATGGGCCGGATGCATTACACGCTGGCCACACCCACGCCCGGTTTAGCAAAGGAGAAAAAAGTCCTGATACGTCACGTGGCGCTGCCGTGACATGAGTTTGATAGCCCCGCTGTTGATTCTTTTGAGTGTCTCAATGGCTTTTGCTAACACAGAATATAGTATCCTTCAGGTTGTCTGATGAGCCATAGACACTTCATTTCAGAGGTTTTGAATTTTCTGGCTAGACTGGGCTTGGAAGTGGTGATTAGTGCTGTTCACCACATGACAACTGCTGTACAATACTCTGATTATATCATTTCAGATAATGAAAGTTCTGCATTCAGTCATTTCTGCATTCTGTGGCCTGATGAACATCATTCCACCATGACTGTCTCTTGGTTACTGCTTCTGATTTCATGTAAGCTCATGCTTATATCATTAGCGATGGTATCTTGGATCTTGTCTTCTGTTGGCTTCTCTTTCAATTGCATTTGATTTTTGTAAGCATCAAAATTTTCTCCATTGGCTATTGTCTTTGCGTTACGTATCCAAAAACCATAGCTTCATTATTGGCACTTCCAATGAGCAGTGTGATTTTTATTTCCTCCGATATTAAATGATTTCTTTTTGTAATTGGTACTATGTTCAGCTATTTTCTTCAGCACAATTCAAAGGCATCAATTTTTCTTCAACCCTCCAAACAGGTCTAGCTTTCACAGCCAATTGTTAATGCCAATATATCTTGGCTGCAAAAATCCAGGTTACCACTAGATAGCAGCAAAATGACAGGGAAAACTAACTCTGACATCTTGTGGTATGCAGATTATTACAGACAGGATACAATTGTTTTCTTGTATCAGTCCAAAATATTGCTACCAAAGGGCTCAAACAGCTCAAGACCTCATTATTTCCTTGGAAATAGTAAAAGTAAATAGAAGAGCAACTCGAAAGGAGAAGTTCCAGAACTTAAACAGAAGTCCCAAGTGTCTTTTTAAACGCACCAAAGTGGGATTTACTTCCAATACGTGGAAACGCAGTGGCATTATCTCACTATCCTAATAGCCAGTCAGGCTGTGGCTGTGAAAATAAACGCTATAAATCTTCACCCGCTTGGCAGGATCTATAATAAACTTATATTAAGCTTTACAAAACCAATGAGAATCAAGAAGCGGTCGGCAGTCAGCTTTCTTCGACCGACCGGTCTCAAAGTACGTTCCTCGTCATCTCCAGCAATCGAGACGTTTTAATACATTCGGAGGCTCCAAATTTTGAAGGCTGCCAAAAATTGCAAATCGGTTTTCTCTCCAAATCTGAAAGGGAACCTGGGTTTTGTTTTTTTTTCTTTCTGACTCTTTCCGGTAGTTCTATTTCGTCAGTTTACGAAATAAATACACCCGCCGCCACTTCAACGCCCATTAAAACAGGCTGGAGGGCGGAGACAAACCCGACTACTGGGGCAGGAATAGGCAGCGTCTGCTGGTCAGGTGACTTAAAGCGAGCTCTTCCTAGGAATCGCCTCAGGAGGCGGAAGGGCGCATGTCAATTCTCCTTCCGCCGTTTCACTTCGAACATGCACTGAACACTTGAGAAGCGGTTTCTTAGCGGCACTCTGCTTCCGGCGCAGTTACGTCACTTCCTGCGGACGCCGACGCTCAGCTACCTCTCCTTTTCTCTCTCTCTCTCTCTCTCTCTCTCTCTTCCCCTCTCCCTTTTTTCCCTCCCCCTTTCTCCGGACCCGGATGCTGACTGGTGGCGGCGGCTCTTCTCGGGACTGTCACTGAGCGGCTCCGCCGGGCCTCTTGTCCTGCGCGATGGCGGCGGAGGAGGCCGGGGGAGCGTCTTGTTCCTCGGGGCCGGTGTCGACCGGGCCAGGGCCGGGTCCAGGACCTGGGCCGGGGCCGGGGCCGGGTCCAGGCCCCTGCGAGTGGTTGCTGCTGCGGGACGGCTGCCTGCGTTGCGACGCCGACGGGCTTTGCAGTCTGTGTTACCACCCGGCGCTCAACGCCATCCTGGCCGTGACCGCCCGCGGCGCCATCAAAGTCATCGACGGCACCTCAGGAGCTACGCTGCAGGCGTCGGCGCTCAACGGTGAGGGGTGGGGGGTGTCGGTCAGAACCTGGTCAGAAACGGGACCCCCGTGGGCGGCGGGAGGTGAGGGAAAGAGCGGCAAGCAGGCGCGGCGGGTTGTGAAGGGAGAGCGGGCGGCGTTTTTGGGAAGAAAAGCCCGCCGTGTCCTCTCGCCTTTTCTCTCCCGCTCGCCGTGGCTTTTCGATCTGTCCCGGGTGTGTGTGAATGTGACGGTTGGACTTAGGGGCCTGGAAGTCCGTTTGCTTGCTGACGAGCGCGAAGGCGAGCCGGTTTCTTTCTTTCTCTTGAGCACCCGCCGCTTTTATTCTTTCGAATTGTGACTCGGGAGGACGTAGAACCGAAGCCAATAAAGAAAGGCCGGCCGAGTTACTCGCTTTGAGGAGGAGGGAGGAGGAAGGAGGGTAGTCCAAAGCTGGCTTTCTGTACCGGCCGCCTTCCTTGAACGGCTCCCTACTTTCTTTTTTCCACTTCGCAAATGGTTTATTTTAAAGCAGAATTCCTCAGCCCGATGTGCTCCGGAAATGCTAGACCTCAGAGGTCCCACCGCTGTCATTCCACATGGCAGTGCTGAAAGGAAGGGCAGCATTGTCCAAGAGTGACAGAATCCCAGTTCTGGAAAACTATTTCAAATTCTGACTCCCCCCCCCCCCCCGCCCTTTCTAAAACTATGACTTTACCAATTGTTAAGAGAGAAGGGGAGAAAGGTTGACTAAAACAAGTTTCTTCCCAATGCTTTATTAGAAATGGGTATATCCATGTGGTAGCTGGTGATTACAGGCATTATGTGTGGTGATATGCTGTAATTTACCAAAGCGTGATTACGGTATATGTATAATATGCACGGGTACGGATTGAACATAATCTTCGCTTGAATAGCCTATTGGTAATAACACTGAAAGTATTACTATACTAAAAATTCAGACGCCCCTTAACTAGATTTGACAACCATTGATTAAAAACCTCAACGACTTTGGTATTAAATTAGGTGGCAATGCTGTGTTTCTGTATATTAAATGTTACAGCTAACCAGATTTCTGCTTTTCCTGTAATGCTACTTCGAAGTGGAATATAGCAACATGTTGAAGTAGTTTTACATTATTACCCTCTGTAGAATTTTGTTATATTGGTCTTTTTTTTAATGCAATATATTTCAACGTTTGAAAAATGTGGTTAAGACAAGGAAATGTAATCCTAATTTATCATTTCTTAGTACACATTGTGTTTTGTGAAGGTTTTGGTAGGGTTGGGTTTTTTTAAGAATAATTGGTAACGCTAAAGATATTTATAGTGAGAACCAAAAATACCTGGCATATGGAAGATTTTGTGTAAAAATAATTTAAAAGGTAGAAGATGATTATAGACTACTAAGTGTTATGGTGGTATGAATTATGCTTTATTTACGTACTTGTTTTAAATGCCACTTTTCTGTTCAAAATAAATAATTGAGACTTTACAAGTTAAAACAGCATAAAACATACAAAAGAAAAATAAGAATTAAATCAAAAATAAACAATGTTAAAGGCCTCGGTAAAGAGAGTGTTCTAAAGGTAAAGAAAGTGAAGCGACAAAAGAAGCTCTCTTTACTGTAGGTAGGCCTCTGAAAGCAAGGCTATCATCTCCCATAGATCTGAGAGGAAAATCTTCTGTTAGTCAGATCATGATCTTTTTTTGGACGTTGGTAATTAGCACTAATGTCTTTAGTTATTTGAAAATCATTTGAGAACCAATGCAGATTTTTCAGTATTATCAAGTTATGGGGCGTCTGCATTCTGTGAGGTCATCAATAGCATTAAAATAATGAGAGTTTTCGCTTGTTTATGTGCATATGTTGCACGTTAAAAGGGGCAGGGTTTTGATTATCCAGGTGTGCCCATTATTTATATGCTGCTCACTGTCAACCTGCAACCTGCAACTAATCCTATCATGTTATCTTGTAATTTTGTACCAGTTAATAGTAACTATTATAGTTTTAATTGCAATTTCCAAATAGTTTTCAAGAGTACTCCTATAAAGAGTGGAGTATATTGCAATTACAGGTAGTCTTCGACTTACAACAAACAGTTTGTTTAGTGACCATTCAAACTTACACCATCACTGAAAAAGTGACTTATGATTGTTTTTCACACTTATGACCATTGAATCATCCCCCTGGTTAGGTGATCAAAATTCAGAAGCTTGACAACTGACTCATATTTATGACGGTTGCAGTGACCCGGGATCATGTGATTGTCTTTTGCCACCTTCTGACAAGCATAGTCAATGGGGAAGCCAGATTAACCTAACCTTGTTACTAACTTAACAACTGCAGTAATTCACTTAACTGTGGCTAGTGTCATAAATGGGGCAAAACTCACTTAACAAATATCTCAACAGAAATTTTGGGCTCAATTGTGGTTGTAAGTCGAGGACTAATCAAATTGGGATATAACAAGATAAATGGTCACATCAATTAGTCCAATTGATATGATTTTTTAAAATGTGATTCTTGCCGCAGCCACAATCAAGAAAACGGGTAACAGTTGAGACTAAAAAAATACATTGTATGCTTATTATTTGAGTTAGACTAGTGGTTCATCATCTTCATTACCTTATCAAGAAATCTCTTTTCAATTTTAGTAATGAATTTCAATTTGTTTTCTTTCATTCAGCTCATTATCAGTGTAAGCAATGGTCAAGTATAATGATTGCTTCCTTGGAATGAAATGGAAAATATTTTGGGGCCATATATTATTTTCAGAATACTAATAGTATTTCATATCAAATGTGAATGACCTACACAGGTAGTTTCATGCAAACATGAACAACATACAGGAAAAGATGGAATCCTGTAGAACAGCATAGATTAGTGACTTAGGTATAGAGCTGAAGACTCTTGCATCAGGATATGGCTTGACAAGAGGGGCCAGAATCACTGCAAATCATTTCCCTCAAGGTGCAGGTCTATGAGATCATCTAGGATACATTGAACAATTATTTGAAAGCTATCAGTGTTTGAGTAGAACTAGAAGATCTGATATAGTTTATTAGCTGAGTAGGTTTTCCATTTTTCTAACTGATATATGTATTGGGATGGATTTTGCTGAAAAGAGTGATGACTGCAACACAAAGTGTTTTCATGCATTGATGTAAAACTGGTGGGTAAAAAATTACCATATGTTATAAAAGTTGTTTGTTTAAAAAAATATACTGTGAAACAGCTACTTCACTTTGGCCACTTAGCATACAATATTTTTCATTAATATAATTCCAATATTTTTACTTTATAATATAATCTAGGAAATGTATTCCAATGTGAGCAGACCCATCCTTACCTTCTTTTCCCTTTTCGTTCTTTCTGAAAGAAATATTTTTCTTTCATTTTTTTTCTTGTTTACTTTCAGTTTCTCTAATCTCTTCTTGCTTACCACAGTCTGTCCTTCCTTCCTTCTGCCTAGCAGAGAGAGATTGCTTGTTCAATTGCTTACAATCTTTCCTACTCCTTGTCTGACAGAGAGATCCATGTGGCAGAACAGTCACATCCAGTCTTCCTCCTTGGCCACTGCACCTTTTCTTCCTCAGGCAATGCTACTTCTCAGCCCTTCTTCTTTCCTGTTGCCCTGGCCTGCGTAGACTGATTCTTGTCAGAGAGAAGCTCTAAGCATAAGAGGCATCAGGGCGTTGGTTTCATGGCCTGGCCAATCAGACTTTTCGGTTGCAAGGGGATCTGCTAGGTCAAGCTGAGGTGAACGGTTAGGCCACTAATGCCAAACTGCCTTTTCCTGGAATGCACCTTACGTCTTCTCTCAGCATCCTCTGTGCTTACCTAAACATATGTGTAAATATGTTTCCCACCTCTGATCTAGGCAAATAACATGTTAATTGCCATCTAATCATAGCCTAATTTTCATATCTCGTATAGAGATGTTCATTGTTTGCTAGGCTACATATGCTTAGTGGATAGGTTGGCTGAGCTATTTTTGTGGCATTTGGATATATCTGTATTTTCTGACATTTTTCCCCCTATTAATGAAATTTGGCTAAAAATGCATCTTCGTGATTTTGCGAAATGTAAGTCTTTATGGGAGTATTATGTATGAAGTCTGATTTATTTATTATATACCATATCATATTAAAAAGCTGCACATCTCTCTCATATGAAGTTGCTATTTGAGGTTTCATTTATTTATTTAAAACATTTGTATAGCCACCCAACTTAAAACCAAAGCAGCCCACAACATTTTCATACTTCGTCTTCATTCTTCACAGTTCATCTTCATCACACTTCATCTTCATCCTATCTCACAGTGGGGAAAGCCAGCTTTTAAATGGTTAAATAAGGTTAAAAGGGTAAAGGCCTGGAGGAAGAGGTCCATAGGGTAGGGTTGCAAAACAATGGAAAAGTCCTATTTATTCACTGTACTCCTTCACTTTTATTATTAGAATTTGTGATAGAGATGGAAATAACTTAAGTGCATCTTTTTAAAAGGTATGTATAGTTTTAGCAAAATATTTGATGGTTGAATGAAATAAAGTGGCAAAGAGATTAATACTTGAGACTCGCAAACTCTTTTCAAGCACATATGACCAATCTGAGCTATGTGATACATATAGAACATGCAGAAAATAATTTTGGATGGAAAGCTTCCTGTGGCCTTATTGGTGCCCATGAAGACAACATTGCCACCACTGCTCCAAAACCAATAACTGTTGTCTGAATAATTTCTTTAGCTGCATTAAAAGTAGGCATAAGAGTACTTTTTCTTCCTTCAGCAGTACCATAAGGCAGAATTCCCCAACCTTTCCAGCTTTTTGGACTGGCTGGAGGGGGGAGAGTGGATGGTTCCATGTGAGTAGTGGCCCAGCGTGTGTTGTGCAGTTCCATTTGCACAGGCGGTGGGCAAGGGTGTGCACGTAGCTCCACTCACGCATGCACTTGCCTGCTGCTCGCAAAAGTGAGGATGTGTGTGCACACTCACTGCTTCCATGGCCTGGTTCCGAATGGCTCAAAGGCCCAGGGGTTGGGGACCCCTGCCATAAGGTACATAAATTACCATTATGGGAAGTTTCGGTAATGTTTCATATTTTGGGATTGGAAGCAAAGCTGTTTATAACCTAGTATTGCTGATGTATGTTGTGATTACTGTTGTTATTTATTTTTACATCTACTATGCTGAAATTGTAGTGAAGTTATTTATTTCTTTATCAACCCCCCCTCCCATCTCATGAGAAGTGACTTAATAGTTTATATGTTAATGTTCATGAATATAATGTATGAAGCAGGATATACAGGTAGTAGAAGAAAGAAGGGTTTATAAGGAAAGAAGGTTCTTAGTGACATTTGTGATAGTATTTCATAATTTTATTAAACATATTTCTAATAGGGATGTGCAAAATGTTCTGTGCATTGTTTCATATACAGAACAATTAGTTTTGATTAGTCCAAGTCTGAATGGAAATATGTGTTTGAATATGTTGATTCATATAAGGAACAAAACAGATTCCAAATACAGACCAAGACATGGTTATTCCAGGCAGAAATGGTTTGGGAAAAACAGGAGAAAAAAATAAAAGGTTTGAGGGATTTCCTTAGTGACACAGTGTATGGATATTGGTTTTAATGACTAAGCAAAGTCACCAGAAGGAAGTGGTTGGGCCGGTGGGCTATGCTACGCGTGCAGATTTTTCATTACTGCTGAGACCATCAATAGTGCAGGATACTGATGACAGTTGAGGCTGAGGAAGGGAAGAAAAGAGGCTGGGGAGCCATAGAAGTAGGCAGGCCTGCGGGAGTATTTTATTAGGAACTGCTAAATTGAGAAAGAGCCTGAGTTGTGTGTAACACACATCACATATGTCTGATTACCACCTAGTATTCTGAGAGCTTTCTGAATTTAGTTTCATCTAAAATCAAGAAAAGCAAAAACATTGCTTATTTTGCTGGAGCCTCCTTGTTTAACTATTTTCATCTACTTCCAGAACACTTTTTTTTGTTTCCACCAAAATAACTCAGCAGTTTGATTGCTTTTTTAATTGTAATCATTCTATGCTATTTTTACTATATACAGTAGACCAGGGCTGTCAAACTTGTGGCCTACAGGCTGGATGCATCACACGCTGGCCATGCCCACACCCAGTTTAGCGAAAGGGGGAAAAGTCATGATATGTCGTGTGATGATGTGAGTTTGACAGCCCTGCAGTAGACAATGTGGTATTTAATATTTTTTTTGCACCAATCATTTTATATATTCATAGTCTCTTTCACTTCATCATTCCACCAGATATCCCGTTCCACATTCCTCATTAACATCTCCATATTTCTTGCAGCAGTCCATAGCATACATCTTTCCATTTTGTTCTTACGTCTTCCACACCCTCTTTTATTAAATCCATCCACTCATTCTCTCTGGATATTAATCCGACCGTTTTTCATTCAGGCCTTGTATTTTCCTGTGTGGTAGTTGTGTTTTCATTGCTGGTTCTTGTACTTTCCCCCCTTTTTATTCTATGTTGTCTTGCACAAGTTGAGCAGCAAACGGTTCTCAATTACCACATTTCCAGTGATTTTACTGGATTTGTCATAAATCAGTTAGCAAGTTATACAAGAATTGAAAGGGGTAGATCAGGCAGAGAAAGAACTATTGAGAAAGAAATTCTTGTCTAGAACTCATATCTGCGACTTAAATAATCAAAGAATAATTGGTCTCTTGCAGTCCAGTAATCTAGATCTAAATTCAAACAATGAATTTGGGATATGAATCTCCAAAGAAATTTAAGCAAGAGAGTCACACCACATTTTTTATCATATTCTCCTGTAAGGGTTCACTCTTCCCTCTTATTTATCATCCACTATGAGTTTGAAATTTTGTAAGGCTTTCACTAGCTAGACTGGAGACATTGTCCTTAGCAGTCTATGTTTATATTAGAAGGGAGACGAGCAAGACAAAGAGGGAATACAGCCTGGGGCTGAATAGGAGACAGAGAAAAGAGTTCCACTAGCCAATTCCTAGAACGTCCCAGGTATATCTATTAGTTTGAGAATAGTAAAGGTTAAGCCGGGCTAGATTCTGTCTGTTGAGTACAAGCAAATAAAGAACTGAACTTTGATTGGATTGCTCTATGTCGTTCTTGAGCTGGGCCTGACATTCTGTTACTGTAGCTTCACAATAAAGTAAAGTTAGCTTATCTGGTTGTGTTTCCTGTCTGGTCTACCTGATAAGACTGACATCAATCTTGCAAGTCTCCTACTCTCTTCCAAGGAGAGGAATTTCAGGAATGTCCTCTAATGATCAAGAAACTCTGCTATCCACCAAGTATCTGGCAGCAGCATTGTTGCAACCCCAGAATCTAACAGATGCACAAATGACCACTTTGCAGAATGCCATGATAAAACTAATGCAACAGCTGAGGCAGAATTTGCCTCAACCCATGGCAGCACAACAAATTGCAGCTCAGGCAATGCTTCTCCATTGCCATAGGAGTTTGCCAGAACCAGAATCAATTCTACATTCACTGCTCAATCTAATATGTTTATGGCAGGCAGACCAGTGGAGTTTTCCCACTGATCATGCCAAAATGAATTTTGAATTAACTTTGCTGAAGGAAGCGCAGCTCATTCATTGAGGGAACCATCTGATATTGGACAGGATCAGGACCTCATGTGTAAACTTCACGCTTTGGTGATCCCATACAAGATGGAAGGTCTGGGAGCTGAAGTGGTGTTAGAAGTGAATAAGGGTATCTTGGAAGAGCTACATCAGCATTGTGTAATAATAGACATTGACTGGAAGAGTTAAGGCAGAGAAGAAATGGTATGGGGAATCTACAATCTGTTTTTCCCCATATCACCCTCTCCCAATAGCTTCCTCAGAATCCAGGAGAGAAGAAGCCATGCAAACTGGATCAGCCAAGATCTCGTGTCATCAGAAAAAAAGAAAAAAGGAGGGATCAGGGATTATACTTTTACTATTGGGCTCCAGGACGTTTTGCCAGACCATGTCTATTAAAAGCACCAATGTCTTAAACAGCAACAAGATGCAGAACTTGTAAATCAACAGGGTGATAGCCAGCAAGAGCCCATCTGATTTCATAGCAGCAAACCAAGGAAACTTTGCCAACCCCTCTCCTTCCAGGAATTCCAAACGGAGGATGCTCCACCATTTGAAAAAAGTTCGGTAGGCAAGCATACTTCATTGCTCCTGTTACTGTTACTTTAGATTCTAGGGAGAAGGTGGAATTTTCTGTTCTTGTAGCATCTGGGACAACCATAAATTTCATAATATAGAAACAGTATAGAAATATAGTTTAGTTTCCCATAGAAGTATAGTTTCTCATAGGTAGTTCTTGACTTAAAACCACGATTGGGACTGGAATTTCCATTATTAAGTAATGCAATCATAAAGCACAACATCACGTGACAGCATTACTTAATGATGTAATCCTGGCAATCCCCATTGCCATTGTTAACAAAGAATCACAGATCATTAAGTGAGTACCCACCCCAATCCAACCCATACTTGGTCCCTCCTTCCCTTCCCTTAGTAAGGTAAGCTATTGTCTCTTCTTTAACTAACTCAACTCATCTATCTCCTCCTTCCCATTTCTTTTGGACACCCTGCACTCTGCCTTGCAGGTGGTAAGTAGCCCCAGAACCTCATGCCTCTGAGGTTGGTTGCCATGCCATTGATCACTGGCGTCTGGATGCACTGCAATTCTGGAGCTACAATAAGCCCTGAACCACAGTGTAGCAGCAAACCTTTTTGCAGTGCGATGACAGTCCAATCTGGCCCAGCAACATAGCACAAAGTATCTGCTCCATGAAGCCCCAGCAGTGCAACGCAAAGCTCTGCCCAGCACCACAATGCATAGTCACCTCCTCTAGAAGCCCCAATGGTGCTGTGTAAAGCTGCCACCTAGCACCGCAACATGAAGTCACACTAGGAAGTCCCAGAGGCATGGTGTGAAACCACCAACCAGCAAAGCTGCTGCCCAGCACTGCAGCATGAAGCTTCTGCCTCAGAAAGCCCAGCCCAGCTGCTTTCACTGCTCTGTACTCTGAGATCCTGCATTCTGCAACCTCAGCTGATTTTCACCGTCTTCCTTCTGCTGCAGTTTAGCAGCTCTGACCCTCCACAAGGCACCATATGAGGCCATCTTCCCCATGTCAAGCTGGGCATACTTTGTCAGCAGTGGGAGCAAGAGAACAAGAAAGGTCAGCTACGATAACATATACGACCCAGATTGTTGGGGGAAATATGCTGACTCTAAACCTCTTAGAGAGGGCTGTAAAGCACTGTGAAGCAGTGTATAAGTCTAAGTGCTATTGCTATTGCCATTGTTACAATGGCAGGGGCTGGGGAGTGCAGGGGGCAAAGGGACATACCTGCAGAAGGTGGATAGGGGACTTGCATTGCCCGTGCAATCTCAAGTTCAGGCAGGCTGTCAAGCACTCAAATTTTGATCACATGACTAAAGGGGTACTGCAGTGGCTATAATTTGGGGGACTGGTCATAAATCTTGTTCAGTTCCTGTGTCACTGAAAAGGGTTGTTGAACAAAGGCAGAACTAGAGCGTGTAGTCTTTTGGTTTTTAGACTTGTGTATAAAGAATGTATTTTCTTTTACTACTCTTGATAATGTTCATTATTTGCCAAAGGTGTGTACATACATGTGTGTGTGCTTTTCCTTTCAGAATGCCTAACAATTCTGTCGTTTGTTCAGATTATTTTTCATCAAAAATTGTACAATTTGGTAAATTTATTTAGTATTAAAACAGTACTATTATAATACTAAATAAATTATTAGGTTATGAATTAGATGGGTGTTTGGAAGATATTTTTATCAAACTTATACTGAACAGATTTTGGATTGTTGAAACATACTTGTCTATAACTATAAACATTTCTTCTATAAAAGATTAGAATGATATTTTAAAAATTCCAAGCGTTTTTGATTTTTCAGCTTCATTTCAGATATTTCTCAACTTAGAGTGTATAAATAAGGGAAATAAGTATCTCTATACCTGGAAAAGAGGCTGCAGTATTAAAAGTTAGAATACCATTCATTCATCTTCAAATGTAAATTTGTTTAAGGAGCAGGAACTTCATTAAAATCTCCTCAGAAGTCGTGCATAGTGTCCTTCCATGATAGGCTTTGCCTTCTAGGATCTGTGAGAGGAGATTGCAATATATTTCAGCAGAATTCCATGAATATGCTTTCTTGATTTGAGTTAAAATCTCTTTATTTTATTATTTTGCTTTTTCCACTTTACAGCTAAGCCTGGTGGTCGGGTGAAATGTCAGTACATTTCTGCAGTGGATAAAGTCATCTTTGTGGATGATTACGCAGTTGGATGTAGGAAAGATCTGAATGGCATCTTGTTGTTGGACACAGCTCTGCAAACTCCAGCTTCTAAACAAGATGATATAGTTCAGCTTGAATTGCCAGTGACAGAGGTAAGTGATTAGTAGTCTTTCTATTAGACTTCTGCAGGAACCCCACACACCAGAGCTAATTGCCTTTTAACTTTTTTCTAATCAATATATGTATTTTTATTATAGTGCTACTATGCTTGGGTGGGGGGAGAAACTGCCTCATTTACATGTATTTATCATGTGCAGAATCTGATTTTCATCATATGCAGGATTTCTCAATAATCATACTCATGAAGTAGCCTGGGATCTTCATCTGGTTGAAGAATTGATAATAATACTGATTGGTGCTAAATTTCAGGAACACGTAACCTAAATAATCCAGTGGTTCCCAGTTTGTTTTCAGACTGGTTTCAAGTTGATGATGATTGCCTTGTTTGAAATGCCTCTTCCTGGTTCACCTTCCTTGATTAATAAGATTTATGTAACAGGAGAGGCATATTTTATCCCTATTTAAAGTCAGCTATAGAGAGATCAGAGAATATGTTCATAGATACCTATATATCACTAATTAATATCCCTTTTTCCTGTTTGGATGTACTTTAATTGAATTTTAGCTGTTGGTAAATTTTGAGAAAATCAGTCAAGGAGATCTATTTAACTAGGATAAGAGTACTTAACTAGGAAATATTATTATGTGTGCACATTAGCATTTTGCCAGCTGTGCCTGGATGATAAGAATTGGATGAAAGAGTCAAATAGGAACTTCTTTGTTGTCGATCATGCAACCTTGTTTTAAGTTTTTCAAGCTTGTAATGTATCACAGCTAAGTTACTTTGGGATGCATATTGGTATAGAATACAAGAAATTTAATGGTTCACTATGAAACAACATTTTAAAAGCATGGGTGAATACAAATCTGATGACCACTTGGCTTAATTATTTAGTAATAATTTATGACTAATAATTAAATTATTGGTTTTTGCATCTACTGCAAAGGATAAAGTGACCTAGTAAAGAAGATATGTTGCTACTTACTAATATTGTTGTGAGTGTTTACTATTTTGTATATCATACATGCATCTCATTTTAAATTATATTTTTATTAATTTTTAATATATATATATATAGTGCAAATGATACCACTTGAGAACAAGACTTGATTATTTAATTCCACTGTGAAAAATTCTATATTTAACAGAGTATGAAATACTAACAATTTAAAAAAATTAAAAGACAGGAGGAAAAAAAACCTTTAGAATTGTACTGTCTTGCCTCCTTGCCAATAAGAAGACTGAGACTTGGAAGATTTCTTTAAACCAGTCTTCAGAATATGTCACACGTGCATCTTTCCAAGAATATATAATAATTTTTATTATGAAAGTTGTAGATTTAAATGAGGGATCTAATTATTTAATATGATCTGAACACAAATCAGTTTCTTCTCTTTTTTTAACCAACTTCCGTGGGTACTTTATAATACTACTTTGCATAATGCTGACTTTGCTGGTTATGGTTAGGATATTGATATATCTCAATAATGGTAGTTTATTTCTAAAGTAATTTGGATATATTTCTTGTGAAGTCTATTTACTTTATAGAAAGTAAAAAAAATTGAACTAATAATTCCAGTGCTAGTCAGAAGTGAAAAATTCGCTTTTTGCATCTCAGGCTCAACAACTGTTGTCTGCTTGCATAGAGAAGATAGATGTGTCAAGCACAGAAGGATATGATTTGTTTCTTGCACAGTTGAAAGATGGATTAAAAAATACCTCACATGAAACAGCAGCAAACCACAAAGTTGCAAAGGTAAAAAATCTTATCACTTTCTTTAATGCCACGGGGTTATCTTCTTTGCTGTTGCTATTCTATATTTTATTTTTAATAGTTATTTTCCCTTGGAATGAATCTTGAATGTGCCATATAAGGATTGGGAAGGGAAAGTTGGACACTTTCTGTTTAGTTGCCGTCATGTGTTTATAATACAGAGACAGTCCATTTTTTAGCCATTGTTGTTTCTGTCTTAATGTTGGACATTAGTTTCTTCATGGTAAGCAAAAGTCTGAAAGGGAAGTATTCTAAAAGTTTTATATAGTTACTCTTTTTGAATGAACTGTTTTCAGAACAAACAAATCTAGTTTTTATGTTTATATTTGCAGGTTTGAGTATCTGCATCTCCTTACTGTAGCTATGTTGGGCAGGGCTGCTGGGAACAATAAGTCACCAACATCTGGAGAGAGGTGTACTATGTTTGCTCTGTTTCAAAGCAAAATACCTCAAAGATGCTGGTGTAGCATACTTATTTTTAAAGACGTTTTATACTTATTAGCCTTTTTGTCTTTTTATTGCATTTGTATCCTTAAAAATACATTCCCATTGTGTTTTGGAAACTGAGGTCTTGTAAATAACTCTAATTTATTATTATTTTTTTGTAGTGGGCAACTGTTACGTTCCATCTCCCTCATCATGTATTGAAGTCTGTTGCCAGTGCCATTGTAAGTGAACTCAAGAAAATAAATCAAAACATTGCTGCCTTACCTGTAGCTTCATCTGTTATGGATAGATTATCTTACCTCTTGCCCAGTGCACGACCGGAACTTGGTGTGGGGCCTGGCCGATCAGTGGATAGGTATGGAGAAGTTAATTCACCTTTTTAAAAAGCTGTTTTACAGTTTGTTTCATTTGCATGTGTATTTTTAGTTTGATCAGAAGCAATAGCACAAAGTTATTGGGGTGACAGATTGGCTGTTTTCAATGCTACGTGTGACAGTTCCTCTAGATCAGGGGTGTCAAACTGCATCGGGGTTGTGTTTGACCTCGGGAGGTTGTGGGGGTCATGGGCAGGGTGGACGTAGCCAGCTCGATGTCAGTCGTGTCAGGCACCTGTGGTGGCCTGAGCACTCTGCCAGCAAAAATGGAGCTTGGGAGGTCCGTACACAGCCCTTCTGGGTCCCATTATCGGCCACAATGGCCTCCAGCCCTCTGCCAACGCCCCCCCCAGCTCAGTTTTCACTGGCACAGGCACTGCGGGCTAACCCTTCGCTATTTCCAGGACAGCCCTGCAGGCCAGAACTAAGCACCCTGCGGGCCAGATCTAGCCCCGGGGCCTTGAGTTTGACACCCCTGCTCTAGATGAATTTAAAGAACGCTTGCTTGAGGAAGAAGGCAGAGAAATGGTAGGTTGCTTTTTGGAATTGTAAGTTTCCTATGTATACTCAGCATCACATGGTTTATCTAAATCAGTCACTATAGCAGCCTATATATGGGCAAGAACTATATATTGTGGTGTCAGTTGTGAGATTATCCTTGTGGATATATGTTCCTTGATACTTGTTAGTAAAGCCCCAACCTACAGAATCATATTATTTCTACAAGTGCTTCAATTTCACTTGGACTCCACATGTTTTTTTTAAATAAACATGCAGAATGCTACATGTGCAGCATCCAGCTGTGTAGGAAGAAAAATGCTAAAGTAATTTGGGTAGTAGGGAGCATTCTTCCTAGAATATTGATATATTGTAAATGGTTGTGCTTCCTTGTAGAGCCAGTTTGCATCCCAGATACAGTATTCAAAATTTCCAATATGTGTAATATTTGAGAACTGGCAATTTGTCTGATGATTGATAGCCTTCCTGTTTTAGTTTCAGGAGTACAGTTAGAATGGTTTTAGACTTATTTCAGGGTCATTTTGTATAGCTAATCATAACACACCTTAGATACTCAGGTTACTTTATGCAGAAAAACTTGTAAAGACCAGGCACTATTTTATTTTGTCTGTTTGTTTAGTTTGTGGAAAGCAATTACATCCATACAGGGGAATATAATTAGTATTGTGTTTGCAGGTACTTTAAATATGTTTTTAGATATATAAAACCAATGTGAAGATTGATACTAGGGTGTGGGTGTTCTTGTTGAGCTCAGTGAATAGGTACACTTCTGTGTGCTGCTAGTTTTGGCAATGTATTCTCTTGGGGGAGGGGGGAGATTGTAGGGAACCACATGGCTTATGGTTTAGCCATTCCTGTTTTTTGAAATAATTCATGACGGGAAAAGCCCAAATTCGCCCTCTTAAGCATGCAGAGAAAGAAAAAAAATGCTACCACATTTTTTAACTTTTGCAAACTGGATGTTGCATTATAGTGGTGTCTTGTAATATACCTATGAATTCACTTGTTAATTTTTTATGTGAGGAATAAAAGCCAATCACTGTTCTGGGAGATAACCCTTAATTGTGAGCATGTATCTATGGTGGAATACAGATTCTATAAGGGAGAATTACAGTATGGGTGATAGAAGGAGTAAGAAATTCAGGAGATGGAGGAAGAGAAATATAGGTGATTATTTAAATTGTGATTTTATGAGCAGGGTGCAAATAGCAAATAATTTTGCATCTTTTGGAAGGGGCAGTGATCTACTTAAGATTGGAGAATTAATAACAACTAGGGAACTTTTGAACTGTTCAAAATTTGTAATTCCTTTTTTCTTCTTCCAAGGTCTTTAATGTATAGTGAGGCTAACAGGCGGGAAACCTTCACTTCATGGCCTCATGTAGGTTATAGGTGGGCACAACCAGATCCCATGGCTCAAGCTGGGTTTTACCATCAGGTAAATAAATAGATTTTTAACTGAAATCAAGCAACGTATTATTCTTAGTGCTGTATATTCAAATACTTTGTCTTCTGAAAATACATTGGATAGCTTTCTGTTGGCCCTGACTGTGCCTTTAATCCTTTAAAGGAGTCACATGTTCCGTTCTTAAAAATTAAAGTCTGCCTTGGGGGAAAAATAAATGTTACAAATGTTAATTTTAAAAATGCTACAGTTCTGGTCAAATGTTTATAAAATATATTTTGAATCCATTTGCAAGGCAACTTAAAGGATATGCGGAACAACTACGTAATTGTCTTTGCATGAGGTGGACTTTGAATTTGAAATGCTGTATGACATATTTGACCCTGGAGCACAACTCAACCACTTAGAAATAAGCCACTTAACCAGCATATTAATGATGTCGTGTTTAGTCTCAGTAAATGGCATCCTCTGTATAACCTCAGTAATTAAATAGGAGTGGGCTTTACCAGTACTTGATTGGAAGGACTCCAAGGAATACCAGAACTATAGACTAGACTGCAAAGTAGAAAACATCCAGAAGATGGCAGTGGCGAGAAAACTCTTTGAAGACTGTTTATCATACTACTTTTTTTAAAAAACCCAAACACCTATACATACAAACATGAGTGAGGAAAGCACCCTTTCTCTAATCAACTTTCCAACTCTCCCATTATAGCTTTTTGCCACCACTTTTAGCAAATAAAATATTTCCTCATGTGTCCTATGCATGTTCATGAGGTTACCTTTGTTTGTTTTCTGGGTAACTGGGTTTGTTTCAAAATAACCTGCGATCCTGCATCCTCCTATCTATTCACTGTATTCACAAAAGTCTTTGAAGCTTACTGTATAAGAGCTTTCTAGAAGTAAAAAGAGCCCTGAGGTCAGCAGACAGTTCTTAATATGTTATCCTAATGGTTTTTTTGGGTTTTTTATTACTTAAAATATTTTAAAAAGGGGCATGTGACTTTTCTTCGTTAGTTAATTATTGAAATATGCAATATTTTCCATATTTTTATTTTACTATGCCAATATTTCTAAATAGAGAAATAATAAATCAAACACTTTAATTTAAATTATACAATGGCATATACAAATTATTAGGGACAGGATGTCATGTTATATTATTATTAAAAAGAGCAAACATTTTGTAAATTATTTTGTCAGATCATTCTTTGACGTAGGAGTATATACTATTCTTAATTATTGATTTTGAAAGATTATAGGAGGACAGGTGTGGCAAAAGAAGTCAGGAGTCTGGTAGCACCTTTTCTGACTAACATTTTTTATTAAAATGCATAAGCTTTTGTGAACTGAAACTCACTTCAGCTAGTAATGTGCCCCCAGAAGATTGTATAAAAGATAAAAAAATAATGCAGGCTAACTCACTGCTCACTGCCAGGAGTTTCAGTTTTACCGGCTCAAGGTTGATTCAACCTTCCATCCTTCTGAGATTGGTAAAATGAGGATGCAGATTGTTGGGGGCAATATGCTGACTCTGTAAACTGCTTAGAGAGGGCTGGAAAGCATTATGAAGCGATATATAAGTCTAAGTGCTATTACTATTAACTATATTTTATATGTGGCTCAAGACAAATTGTCTTCACTCAGTGTGGCCCAGGCAGGCCAAAGGTTGGCTGCTCATGATCTAAGGCATTGAATGGCTAGACTGATGTAGGATTTAAATTGGGATGAGGTGAGTGAAGAAGTGAGGGCAAGATAAATCGATTATGTCAGGCAAATTTCCAGTACTTTATCAATTACCAATTGCAATATATTATAAAACTCTTGGATTTGTTAAAAATTTCTGAGATAGTGTGTAACCTTTTGATATTTGCAAGTACAACAATCACTCCTCAATAGTGGAGTTAAAGTCTCATTTTTCAAAACAGTTATTTTGAAATCTGCTATAAAATGTCATGGGAGATTAAGAAAGGCTAGTAAAGCATCCAGCTATAGTAGTTGCTTCCCAAGTCTTTTTCTAAAAAAACTTCAGTGATTTCCAAAAGAGAAATAATTGCAGATGAGTATTCCACCAAGATACTTATCCATTACTACAGCAAAGCTTTTCTGTAGTTACTTATGGCCAAATACGTTTTATTCATTCAGGATATTCCTGCCTCAAATTTTCTCTAATAAATGGAGGCTATGCGGTGTGGGGGGGTGGGGGTGGGGGTGTATAAATTTATTCCTATTATAAATTTGTGATTTTCTCATTTTGTAACAGCATAAGGAGACAAATATTGTCACACATATTATATATTTTGCAAGAAGCTTATCCCTTCAGGAACTTGCATTTATCCAGAAGACATTTTTCTTTTCTTTTTTTGGTATGTGTATGTTAAGATAGTAGCAACAGTAGGTTCTCTGCTATGTGTGGGTTTGTATATATGGGATACTGTATGTCACATTTAAAATTTCATTTGTTGCTCTCACTTCTCCCGTAGCCTGCATCATCAGGAGATGACAGAGCCATGTGTTTTACGTGTAGTGTATGTTTGGTATGCTGGGAGCCAACAGATGAACCTTGGTGAGAATGTAATATTTGAAACATCTGCCTTGCCTTCTGTTATTTATTTAAGGCTTAGCTTAGAAACTGAGTTACATCTATTACCGTATTTTTCGGAGAATAAGATGCTCCGAAGTATAAGCTTTTGGGGAGGAAAACAAAAAAAAAAATATGCCTCTGCCTCCCATCAATTTGCCTCCTCGCAGCAAACAGCAAATGGCCTGTTTCAGCTTCAGCACAGCCTAATTAGCACAAGCAGCTGATTATTGGTTGGATCGGCCTCCCGACGATCAGCTGTTTCAGGCTGCAGGGACTGCCATTGCAACCTCCGCACGCCCCATTTTGAGCCTCCGTGTGCCCCATTTTCCACCCATTCCGATCCGTGCTGCCTGGAACGGGTTGAAAATGGGGTGCACAGGGGCCAAAAACGGAATGCAGAGGCCAAAAATGGGGCACGTGGAGACGACAATAGATGCTGGCGATCCCTGCAGCCTGAAACAGCTGATCGTCGGGAGGCTGATCCAACCAACAATCAACTCCTCGTGCCAAATCAGGCTGTGCTGAAGCTGACCAGACTGTTTGCTGTTTGCTGCAAGGAGGCAAATTGATGGGAGGCAGAGGCTGAAGG